>PVIY010030888.1:0-30499 GCA_004026745.1 Myrmecophaga tridactyla | reverse complement strand
CAAAGCATCTAGGGCCAGCACAGCTAAATAGACATTTGCTTAATTCAAACTCTGAATAGTTTGTCCCTGACTAGAACTTCAAGGGAAATTCAGAGTGAGGAAAGTCTGGTGTGGGCTGGAGTGGTCGGAAAGGGCTGGCTGCCAAAGGTGGGATTTGAACCAAAGCTTAAGAGGTAAGATTTAGAGATAATGTGGGCAAGGAAAAATGTTTCCTCATCCCTTTCCTTCCTTTTCCTCTTCACCCGTTTCTGAGGAACCTTTAGTAAGACAGAGAAAGGAGACAGATTGCTAGCAAAAAAAAACGTGTTGAAGGATGCTAGGAGAGGAAGTCAGTTACACGTGTCTTGCTCACAATCTACTCTGAAGATGGGGCAGGACCTGAGCTCCCCCAGGCACACACGAGCCTCAAGATGACCCTACCCCTGGGAGGGGCCACAGACCACGAGAGAGGGCTGGTAGGTGCAAAAGACCAAGATAACAGTGAAAGAGGAAGGAGGGAAACCAGAACAAGAAGGGGTTCCTCAGAGATATAAAAGGAAACGTGAGGAAATATTTTACCCCATCCTCTGGATGCCAAGTATATCAGCTAATACTAGCCCTCTCTTACTGGTAATAGGCTGTACCTACATACCCTCCCATATGGCACAGACATAACCAAGCAGTTGCCCTGATTCTGATAACAATCATTGAAGAAATAGGTGCTGTACAGGGTACTGTATCTGTATGAGATCATTGAATGTCATCAGGCACCAGGACTCCCAACCAGGGTTCTCAAACTTCAGGGTGCATATCTGGGAGCTGATTAAAATGGCACATAGAGGTGTTAATAGTACAAATATAAGAATATTCTTCTATGAACTAGAACAAATGCATGAGTATTACAAGGTTTTAATAAAAGGGTGGTATATGAGAAAAATGCAGCTAATGCAAACTATGGACTATAGTTAACAATAATATTATAATAATTTTTCATCAATTGTAACAATGGTAACAGACCAGTACTAAGTGTCAATAATAGGCGTGTATAAAGGGTGTGTGTGGGGGGAGTTCTTTTTGGAGCAATGAAAATGTTCTAAAATTGATTGTACTGATGAAAGCACAACTCTGTGATTACACTGAGGGCCACGGATTGTACACATTGGATGGAGTGTATGATGTGTGAATAAAACTGCTTAAAAAATGGCCACAGAGGTTCTGGTTCCTTAGGTCTGTGGTGAAACCCAGGAACATGCATTTTTAATACACATCCCTAATGATGATGCAGAAGCCCAAGGTCCTGGGAGGCTGGAAGCTTCCCTTTGGGCCTCTTGGGACAGCCTCAGAGCCCACCATCCACCTTCACTGTCCAGTGAAGGCCCCTTCAGTCGTCCCTTCTCCCAGGATGCTCCTCCCTCTGTTCCATCCTCCCCATCCCTCTTCACTGACTCCTCTTTCACAAAGCTTCTCCCTGTGCCACCTGAAACCCCCACTTCCTGGAATACTCTCCTCTGTCTTCATCCCTTTCTTGCACCCTCTGACCTTGGATGAAACCCAGTTCTTGACTGATGACACCCCTTCCCAGAGCCACCCCTTACCTCTAGAGTACCTTGGGTAAATAAGAAAAAGGCAGGGCCTCCAGGTAGGAGGTGACCTTGGTTAAAGGTACCCCTGTGGCTAACCCAGCCCTGATGGCCAGAAGCTGGTGATAGGATGGAAGGATGGATTCTAGACCCTCCACTCCTCTGAAAGTACACAAACTGTGCCTCTTTGCAACGTCCATGGAGACTACTCATTCTCCAACACCCCACTAGCGCCAAGGTCAGGAAGTGGTTGTCATTCTCTTCACAGCCCAGTACCATTCCCAAACCTTTATCCCACCCCTTCCTATCAAGCCTCTGTCCTGAAAGGCTTAAGTAAATGGTTATATCAGCTCCTCATAGTGACCAGCCTCCAGCTTCCGTCAGTGAGGATGGACAGCCTTTCTCTCTCCTCCACCATCTTGCTATGTATCTTGGATGTCCACAACTCATCCAACACTGAAGTCTCACAGCTCACAAACCTCCTCCACACAGTGACTTTCACCTCGTCTCCCTTCACGTCCCCCCCACATCCTGGAACCTTATCAGAAATGTCACACATAGGACATCTCAAACTCCAAGAGCCCAGCCCCAAACCACAGTCATTTTCCTATGCGGCTCTCCTCTGTTCTCACTCCTACAACGCTATCTCCTCGACATCACAGAGCCTCCCAACCCAATTCCTTCATTTTCTATCTGACCAGTCTAGGCCTCACGTTGACTACTGAACCATAGTCTCACAACACCTACCTTCTACCTCCACTTTTCTGGAAAAATCCTAACCCTGAATGAATCTCATTATCCACCTTCCACCTTTCTATGCCCAGGCTGTGAGCACTGCTGAAGAAAAGCACTGCAACCCTACAGATTTTGTTACCAACACAAATCCATGGTCTATAGTTTCAGCTGGGCTCTCAGTGCCACAGGTTAGAGATCCTTTTACTTGTATTTTGTAGGCCATCTTCCTCCTTTTTCTCAGGAACTGCTACAACCTCCATTCTCCCTTTAAGCCCTTCTATCCATCCCCCAAATCCCTCTATCTGAGCATATATCTCATCCTGTTTTAATGAGAAAGCTGAGGCCATAAGATGAGAGCTACCTTAACTTTCCAGTTTCCACATTCACCCTTATCAATCTCCTCACACTTCCAGTCTCCCAAGATGAGAGTTCACCGTCCTTGGAACTGTCCTCAACAGTTTTCACTCTTTATCTTTCAACCTCTCCTTCTCTTGTGTTTCCTGCTCCTTAGCCTATGAATATGCTCATTTTGCAACATTTAAAAACAAACAAGCAAATAAAATCCCCACAAAAACAAAAAAGCAAATACTTCCCTTCCTCTGGCTCCCCCAGCTCTGTCTTATCTCCCTCCTTCCCTTCCCTACTAAAATCTACACTTGCTCTCTCTACTGCCTTGCCTGCCCTTTCCAATTTAATCCACAGCAGTCTCTGATCCCACATTCACCCCTCTGCTGTCAAAACCCATCAATACCTTCCCAGTGCCATATCCAATGGATCGTTTTCTACACTCTTCTGTTGCATTTGACCCTATAGCACACACTCTCTCTCTTCAAACTATCTACTCCCTTGTGACTATAATGCACTCGCTCTAAGTCAATGCAGGTCTCCTGCTCGGACTCCTTGCCCACCCACCACGTAAGCATTCAGGTTCCTTAGCAATCAGTCCATAAACTACTGCTTTTCTCTTGCAGTTTTGAGCAATATCATCCATGGTTGAAATTTTCATTATAACCTATATCCTGAAAACTCCCAAATCTAGACCCCTAGCCCAGACTTCCTTCCTGAATATTATTAGATTTGTATATCCAACTGCATGCTGGATATCTCACTTGGAGATTAGACAGGCACCTTAATCTAGAGCTTCCAAAACTGAACTCATCATCTCCACCCTTGCCCCAAACCTGCTCCTCCTGTGACCCTTATGTGTGATCCTCGTTTTAGTCAACAATGCCATGATCCACCCTGGACTCATCCTTAACTCCACCCTCTCCCCAACAACCTACCCCTAAGATCTGCTCTTTATATTGCCGTGATTTTTTTTTAATCTGCTTCCTCCCCTCCAGGCGTACATCTGCTGACTATTCTATGATAATTCATCATCACTCACCCTATTACAACATTCTCCTTACAAGACTCCTCACTCCACCTAATCACTAAAGTGATCTACCTAAACCCAGATCTGGCCATGTCACCCTCCTGCTTTAAAACCTTCTAATAGTTCCCTGTTGCCTGTAGATAAAGCCCAAAAACTTTGGCATGCCCTATAAGGCCTCCCATGACCTGGCCCCTATTCCCTCTCCAGCATCAGTCTCTGTCACTCCTTGCCTTAGACGTTGTGTTTTAGTAATTCCCTGCTCATATAATGCTCTTTCATATCTCCATACTTCTCTCTTCCAGGAACTCTGATTTCCAACATCTCCAATCCCCTCCTGGTTGTCCATCAGGAATGTCCAAAATTCCTGCCTTTCCTTTGGATTCTTAAGGCTTCCTGTGCTTACCTCTATCTTAGCACTTATCAAATTATGGTGAAACAATGTGACTGTGTGATTGTGAAAAGCTTCTGTCTGATGCTCCTTTCATCTACCTTGTCAACAGATGAGTAGAACATATGGAATAAAAATAAATAATAGGGGGAACAAATGTTAAAATGAATTTAGTTTGAAATGCTAATGAAAGCGAGGGGTAAGGGGTATGGTATGTATAATCTTTTTTTTTTTCTGTTTTCGTTTTATTTCTTATTCTGTTGTCTTTTTATTTCTTTTTCTGAATTGATGCAAATGTTCTAAGAAATGATGAATATGCAACTAAGTCATGATATTGTGAATTACTGATTATATGTGTTAATGTTTTAGTTCAGTTGTTAAATTTCTTTTAATTAATAAATAAATTTTAAATAAATAAATAAACATTAAGGGGAACAAATGCTAAAATAAATTTAGTAGATTGAAATGCTAAAGATCAATGAAAGAGAGGAGTAAGGGGTATGGTATGTATGAATTTTTTTCTGTTTTCTTTTTATTTTTTTTTCTGAATTGATGCAAATGTTCTAAGAAATGATTATGATGATGAATATACAACTATGTCATGAAGAAAAGGATGTTTATATTGTATGTTGATTGTTTATTAATAAAAATTTGAAAAAAAAATTATGGTGAAATTATGTTTAAAGGCCTACCTCCAAAAACTAAACCAAAAGCTATTCAAAAGCAGGGATCATTTATTGGTCTTTGTGCCTTTGCCCCCTCCCCAATGCATAGTGCCTAACATACATTAGGCACTTAAAAATAATTATTGAATTGATTATCACAGCAAGGCTATAAGGCAGGTATTACATTGAAAACAATGGGACTCAGCAGGTCAAATACCAGCAGATAGAAGGGCAGCAACTTGAAATCAACTCTAACTCTAAGGCCTGAGATCTTTAAAATATGTGCAAGAAAATCCAACCAAAGCATGGAGATGAAAATGAAAACAACAGGTCACAGCACTCGCCTGGTGACACTGGTGTGGGTGAGGAGTCTTGGGAAATGAAAGTGGTCAAGACTCTAAAAGGAGAAGAGTGAGAGCCTGAGGCCCTGGGTGTCAGTGGTTCTAAGTAGAATCCTGATATGATAGACTGCCCAGCAGTACCAGGCCTGAGCTCCCACTAGCTAAATCTGGATTCCAGACCTCAGGCAGCCGATGCCCCTACAGAGACCCACAACTTGGCATTACAACCATTTCTGGGTTCTGCACTTACCCAGCCTCTGCTTGCTGAGTAAGCTGACACTACCTCTCTTGGGCACTAGTCTCCAGAAAGTTCCTACTGTAGATCAAGACATGGAATCTTCCAAAGAAGAAAATAAATATCAACTCATGTGAGGAAGAGCTGCAATGTCCCTCCAGCTTCTCCTGGGAGATCCTTATTCCACCCATCCTTCAGCAGCCTTCCCCTACAACCTCAAGCATAGAAGGCAGCAACAAAAGGAGTCAAAAGGCAGAGGCATGAGACACGCCAAAGAAAGCCCAGGCCTAGGAACCCACAGGATGAAGGGAACATTCTGAGACAGTAGCAAAAGAGGGGGGCTGTTAGACGTGGCCAAAGGCCCCACATCTGTGTGCATCAGAGCACGGCCCTCCCCTGCACACCTTCCTCTGGGATGCCTATGCTAGAAGATGGCTGCTTCTAGATAAGGAAGGCACAAGGACATAAGGTTTGAATATCAGTGAAACAAAACCAAAAATGCCATCCTGTGTTTGCAAAACATAGGAGAAGGCAGTAAGAGTGTAGATAACAAAGGATTAAGATGTACTGCTGTGCTCAAGTGAACTCCATGCCCAGCAAAGGTGAGGCGCAAGAATGGCCTCATTAGCAGCCAATCTGGCAGGTATCCAGGGAACATCCCTGCCCTCCGTCCTTACCTGAATCTCTGGGAGACAAGCCAACTATCACCTCCCCTACAGAGTTCTATGAACTGGAGGGCTCCCTTCCTGCCTTGCAAAAAGGGCTGGAGCAGAAGACTGCTAAACTTCCAGCAGCTTCAGCTCTGATCACATTTTACATTCACAAGTGGAGACATTCATCACATATATACACCTGTTTCTGTTCTGCAGCCTGAGATAAGGGCCTGTTGTTTACTGAGTTTCACAAGAAAATGGAACCTGCTCCTCCTTTTCCACCTCCCCTCAGCCAAACACCCGGCTTTACCCCAACTCAGCTCTAATGAGGGCTCATGATCAGCTGCATAGGCCACAGCCTTGAGCACAGGTATAGCTCATGCAATCCTGACTTATCTTCCCTTGCTTAAGGAGGGAAAGAAGCCTGGAATTTTGGAAATCCCCTCTGGCAGAGGTGTGGGATAGCTTCTCAGAGGAATCTTACCACTGACATTAACAAGGAAAACAGACTTTATTGAGTGCATTCTCTATGCCAAGCACTGTGTTTTATCGGTGTTTTCTCATTAAAAGCTCCCAACAGCACTATGAAATGGAAACTAACCTTATACCCATTTTACGGATGAGGAAATAAACCAGTTCTGTAATTGGTCTGAAGTCATACGGGCAGCAAAAGCAAGTATACAAACACACAGATCCTTCTTCCTGACTTCAGCGTGCCTAACCACCCACTCAGAAGGAACCATCTTCCTTGCCATTGTATAACATCCTTTTCATTGTATGGGCTATAATTTTGCCCTCTTGATAGTTGCTCAGATTTTCAGAACTAACTTGGTTTCCCATTGGTGTATAAGATTCCTGATGGTAGGGAATCATTTTTTTTTTAATTTTTTTAGAACACAGGTATTCTTTATTGCACATTTAAAAGTTCTAAGGAGGCTCTAGCTTCAGAGGCAGTCTTTGTGTAGGGGGGGAAATTATAATTTTGAATTGTTTGGCTCAAAAATCCATACTGCTAGGGCAGCTTAGTTCTAAAAATAAATTTTTGGATTTTGAAGCCAGTGAGGGAACCATTTTTAACACCCTTTTGGGAATGATAGCAAGAACATAAATGCTGACTGACCAACTGAAGTGGTTAGGACACAATGGGTGTTTAATAAGTGCTATTTATGGTTGTTATTAAAACTGGTAATATTTCACATACCAGGTAACCCCTTTCCTCTATAGCAGGGTTTCTCAACCTCAACACTATTGACCTTTTGGGCCATATAATACTTTGTTGTGGGGCCTGTTCTGAGCCTTGTAGGATGTTCAGCAGCATCCCTGGTCTCTACCCACTGGATTCCAGCAGTAAATCCCCTCTCCCTCAAATTATGACAACCAAAAATGCTTCCAGACATTGCCAGATGGCTCCTGGGTGGCAAAATCACCCCCAGTTGAAAATCACTGCTCCAGAGTAAGCAAATAAAAATGATAGTACTTATTCCCTCAGAGAAGAAAGCTTATTTCTAACTATCATAAAACAGTACTCTTCTTACTTGTAGTTAATAAATAGGAGAGTTCCTGAGAATTACTTGTAAGATAAAAGCCCCAGAGCACCAATTTCAGAAGATCAAGATGAACTTCCTGTTATGCCTGAATTAAATCACTTTCTGCTTGTGGAATCTTTCAGAGTGGGATGTCATTCACTTTCCAGACAAAGAGGCCTGGGTTCAAATCCCAACTAGCAGCTTTTTGGAACAAGACGGAGTTAAGATAAAAAATTTAAAATAAAATAAAACACCTTTAATGCCAGCTCCTTCACTTATTAGCTTTTGGTCAATTCACTTAATATTGCTGTATCTCAGTTTCCTATAAAATAGGGAGGCAAGATCCTAGCCCCTAGGATTGTTGTGAGGATTAAATGCAAAGCAGCTGAAAGCAACTACCTAGCTAGGCCTGGCTCAAGAGGCTCAAAACAGTCTGTTCTCTCCCTTTCCCAGCTTGTCATCAGAGCATTGTATGTGCCTGATGTATTTTCCTTCCTCCCATCCAGCAGGGCAGCACCTGAAATCACCTGTGGAGTTTCAAAAAAACAACACCAACTAAATCAGAAGTGCTGACATAAGAGCATATATTGTAAATATTCAAATGTGCATTCATGATAGAGGGAATACATTATCTTTCATAAAATCTTATTGATGCCAAAAATATACAGTAATATTACTTGTATCAGTTCTAAAACTAGGGTGATAATATATGAATCAATAATTGATATATCATTTAAAATTATATAAATCAGTATATCTCCAACCAACATCTATTGCATTCTTAAAAATTAACAAGTTCCATTAGAATTTTTAAATTTTGTTTTAATTTCAATTTTCAAATATCTTTTACATGTTGCAGGAAAAAATGTCTTTGAAGTAATAATCTTCAACTGAAGACATTTTTATAGAATAAGATTTTAATTTCTTAAGTCCGCATCCCTTAAAGTTTGAGGAAACACTGCTACAAATAATTCTAAAATTAATGTAGCAATAACAAATGATGCAAGTGAAAAATTGCCTTGTACCTGAGGCTAGAAGCAGTCTATTTGTTCTCAGAAGAGTAGATACTATCATTTGTTTTTGTATACAGGAAAGATAAGGTGCTACAGTATACAGTAATGATTTCTAAATATTAGTTCATGATCTCATGTCAGTACAAAAGGAAAAGTATCACTGTTCAGGATTAATGGCATAAAGTAGTAGCATCAAAAGGAAATAAATGATTTAAAGGAAATTCTTGTGACAATTAATAATGATATTGAAAGTATAACTATGGAGCTGGATTCAGGACTGGTTTTCAGTAGCCTTGTTGTAATTAATTAGCCCAACCCTTAGAAATATATACCAGATCATAAACTCCATGTGAGCAGGGACTTTGTCTTATTCTCCCAGTGATTCCAACAGTATCACAAACTCAGAAAAACTCATACACATTTGTGAAATAATGACCCCCACCTTCCTCTTACTATCTTGTTTTCTACCCTTATTTTTCCTGTACTGTTAATATGTTATTTTTCAAATCTTGTACGCATTTCTGTAAACTATATAAAATACAAGGTAGGGTTTCAAAAAATAAATACACTTTGAAGAATTGGATGCAAAAGAATTCCCGTGAGAAGCTTACTGCCTTGGCTTTGCCCTGGAGGGGTGTCACCATCACATCCTTGTCATACCACCACACTCATCCACAGCTCATCCTGGGTGTTCCAATCCATAGCCCACTGATTACATGTTCCATATGTTCTCACTATTGAGCTCTCCATTTTAACAGTAGGGCCCAGGCAATTGAACTGCTTGATAAAATGCTAAGCCCTCCAATGAAATTTGAAAAAGTATAGCTAAACAGGAATTTTAGAAAGCACCTTGTTTCTGGTGGTAACTGATCTGGGATTGCTAAACTCTTTTCAGAGGTCATGCCATGTGCTTCCTCTCCTGCATAGTTACTGCTTCTCCAGGAGGGAACCACATTGGCAGGGTACAAAGAGTGTCTAAGCCTTCCTGCCCCTCTGCTGGCGACGCCTTTGCTAGTTCCCCTTCTGTCTGGGGTCTGGGAGGCCTGTGCCCTAACTTCACTTTTGGCCCATTTTCACTTCCTCATCCACCAATCACTCTCTGACAAAACCACTAACTGCCCTCAACACTTTTATTTCTTCCTACATGTGAATGAAATAAATTCCTGATTTGGGGAGACTAAGGATTCTAATGTTAGAAAGAGGAGCTTTAAAGGTTTGACCTCCCACCCAATAGGAAAGGGGTCCTGTACCTTCATCCTGAGACACAACTTTCTAGCACCAAGTTAAATGCCAGCAGTCTTTGATTTTTTCCTCCAATAGCATAAGGCATTCTTGGAAGCTACAACGGAAAGCAAATTTTCATAAGTCCTTGATTTCTGGACTTCTTATTTCAGGGACATAGATAGGGTGCCAATTTTCCATTTTACCTAATAAGGAATTTAAAACATAGACAAGAAAAAAAATTCTACCATCTACAATCTACAATAGCCATACTTTAATAAAATAAGGATATTTAATAGCAAAAAGCTGTACTGCTAGAATAAAAATTCTTTGCATTGAATAACTCTTACTTTATTTTTTAAAATCTATTTGCCCTCATATCTGTCATTCCACAGAAGATAAGTGCACAAGCGATCAAGATTGGCAACAGCCTGGAGTTTAGCTGCCAAGATTGTAGAGCAAAAGTTATTCTCTTCTATGGCTGCAGGACCTTATGCAGTCTAACCAACCCACACCCAACCCTACTCCAATACACTGATCACTGGAAACAAATGAAGCAATATGAATAAGGTATTGTGCAGATGGAGCTGTGCTCTTGACACAAGATTTAGGATTAAATGAAATCACAGGTGTGATCAACAAAAGGTCAGGAGCAAAGATATAACAATTAACAATTTCAATAGTAAACTTCTCTCCAGGCTCTGTAAAATGCAAATAGACTAGGCAAGAGTCCCAATTGTACTACAAAGTATGCACACAGCATATTAAAATTAAAATGTACTGTATCTTGACTTTGGCCTATCTGAATCTAAAATTCTAAGTAGAGCAAACATGTATTAACTAGATAGTAGAGCTGTGCAGTGGAGAGAAAACCCAGCCAGGAGGAAGGAGGCCTAGCCCTGACTTTGCCATAAGTGGTTCTATTAGTTTATGTAAGTGGTTTAATCTTTCTGTTCTGAGTTTTCTCAGACGTAAATGAAGGCATTAGACAAAACTTACCTCTTTGGGCCAGTTCAGCTTTAAAATTCTTAATGTAATATATAATAGTGTGTCCTCTCTCTGAGAATTTGTAGGCCCCTGGAGAACGAGGAGAATGGCATGCATCTTCTAAAAAGCTGACCAGTAGATTATGGGATCCTCAGAAGCATAACATCCACCACCCTGAACCAAAGATCCAAAGGGTACAACCCAGTCTGTCCACAAGCCAACAAGTATTGGATGAAGCATCCACTGTGGGCAAACAAATGAGAGCCAAAGTCCTCTGCTCCCCTCTCTCTACCCTGCCTTAGGTGAGAATAACACCATTTACCAAACACTTTGTGGCAGGCATTCTATATGCATGATCTCTTTTAATCCTTGAAACATCCAGCAAGGTGGGTATTATCTCCATAATCTGAATAGGAAAACCAAGGTGCAGACAGGTTAAGTACAGCCCAAGGTTACAACCTGAGAAACTGGATTCAAACTGAGGCCTCTGACTCTAAAACCTGTGTTCTCTTCCCTATGTTTACCATGTTTCTTCCTCACAGTTCTGATACATCCAAGAGGCTGTATCAAAAACCTCAGGCCTCCTCAAACTGATGACTCCATGCCTTCACCAGTATTCACATCTGGTGAATTTAAGTGAGTCTCCCTTTAGGTCTTGGGAAGACCAGCTGCTCACTCTCCTCTGACAGCTCTCCTTCCAGAGAGGCCAAGGAGATATTGAAGCATGACTTTCTGCAGCATGAGGAGTCTCTGCATATAAGCCCCCATGTAAGCTCTGTGCTGGTAGGCAAATTTGGGATACACGGTAGTCAGTAGAACCTAGCTCTCCCAGGTTGAATGATTAGCCATGCATGCCGTTCCAACCTAGGTTATTCAGATCAGCTGCTAAACCCTTCCTACTCAATTATGGCCCTCGGCAAAGCAGCACCCTGGTGTCACCTGGGAGCCTGTTAGAAATGAGAACTCTCAGGCCCCACCCCAGACCTTCTGAATCAGAACATGCATTTTAACAGGATCTTCCAGCTGTGTTCAATGCACATTAAAGTTTAAAAAGCACTATTCTAGGATCACATATGGAGCTTTTAAAAAGTGTGGATTTCCAGGCTCTAGAATCTAAAATTCCAGGGTGAAGGTATGAGGTAGTATGGGAAAGTAAAGGGGGCCCAAAATGTGTATTTCTGGGGAAAAAAAAAAAACTAGTTTTCATTAGGGCCCCTGTCCTCAAGAAAAATCAAGGCTATAATGGCTGGAATCCATGAACAACTTCATTTAGTCAACAGCTGTCTGTCCCTGTAGCCAACAGACTACTCTCTCCTCCCTACAGGCAATGCTCGTGTCTTGATAACAGGCATCCTCTGCGTGAAAGAATTGATCAATTTTGCTTATATTAGAGTTTTCCTTTCTGAGGTATTCCCCAAACCCAATGCTTCGTCCCCCAATTCATGGAGAGATTTAGACTCTGGTCCCCACAGTAAGAGGAGGACTCCTATATTTTGTTTTCTCCTAAACCACTAGCTTATGCTGGTACAAATTTAGAAAGGAAGGGAGAATCTAACACATTTTAAACAGCTACTATGTGTTAGATCCATCCCATCCCCCAAAATAAGTTTATACATATTTCATTTAACCTAAAGATCAAAAAGTCAGGAATCTAAATAGGCTCTAACACTAAAGCCCTGTCTCATTCTTTCTACTACTCCAAATTACCTACACAAGATACTATATAAATAAAAATTTTTATTGAGAGATAATTCACATACCATAAAATTCACCCTTTTAAGGTGCACAATTCAGTAGGTTTTATTAAACTCACAAGGTTGTGCAACAATTCCCACTATCTAATTCCACGACATTTCTATCATCCCCAAAAGAAATCCCAAACCAATCAACAGCCACTTTCCTTTTCATCTCCCTCCCCCAGCCCCTGGAAACCACTTTTTTCTATGAATTTGCCTTTTCTGGACAGTTCATATAAATGAAATCATACAATATGTGGCCTTCTGCATCTGGCTTCTTTCACTTAGCATGTTTTCAATACTTATCCATGTTGCAGCATGTATTCATATTTTATTTCTTCTACTGCTAAGTAATATTCCATTTGATATATTTATCACTTTTTGTTTATCCATTCCTCCATTGATGGATATTTGGGTTGTTTTTTTTGTTTTTTTTTTTTTGCTATTATGAATAATGCTCTAATAAACATTTATGAATAAGTTTTTGTGAGGACATATATTTTCAACTCTCTTGGGTATTAATAGAAGTGGAATTGCTGGGTCATATAGTAATTGTAAGTTTAACTTTTTGAAGAACTGCTTAACTGTTTTCCAAAGTAGCTGCACTAACAGCATGAATGTTTCCATTTCTCCATGTCCTCCCCAACATTTGCTAAGATCTTTTTTATTATAGCCATCCTAGTGGCTGAGATGTGGCATCTCATTGGGATTTTGGATTGCATTCCCTCACTGACTAATGATGTTGAGTACCTTTCCATGTGTATTGGTCATTTGGTTATCTTCTTTGGAGAAATATCTATAAGTCTTTGCCCATTTTTTTTTTCCCGCATGGGCAGGCACCAGGAATTGAACCTGGGTGTCCGGCATGGCAGGGAAGAATTCTCCCTGTTGAGCCACTGTGGCCCAACCCCTTTGCCCATTTTTTAATAGATATGTTTGTCTTTTTGTTGTTGAGTTGTAGGAGTTCTTCATATATTCTAGACTTTAAACCCTTATCAAATACATGGTTTTCAAATATTTTCTCCCATTCTCTATTTTATCTTTTCACTTTCTTGATAATGACCTTTGAAGGATAAAAGTAATGAATTTTGATGAAATCCAATTTATCTATTTTTTCTTTGGTTAATTTTGCTTAGGTTTCATAACTAATGAACTGTTGCCTAATCCAAAGTAATTAAGATTTACACCTATATTTTCTTTTAAAAGTCTTATAGTTTCACTCTTGCATGTAGATCTTTGATCCATTTTCAGTTAATTTTTACATATTACATATGGTATGAGGTAGGTAGGTGTCCAGCTGTATTCTTTTGCATGTGGATATACAGTTGTTTCAGCACCATTTGTTGAAAAGACTGTTCTTTCCCCACTGAATTTTCTTGGCAACTTTATAAAAAGTGAATCGGCCATAAATATGTGAGTTTATTTCTGGGCTCTCAATTCTATTCATTGATCTACATATCTCTACTTATATCAAAACCATACTATCCTGGTTACTTTAGCTTTCAAGTAAGTTTTGAAATTGAGAAATGTGAGACCTCTATTCTTGTTCTTATTTTCCTCAAGATTGTTTTGATTACTCTGGGTACCTTGCATTTCCATATTAATTTTAGGATCAGCTGGAATTTTGATAGAGATATCCAGTGAATCTGTAGATCAATTAGCCATCTTAACAATATTAAGTCTTCCAATCTATTAACGCAGGATGCATTTCCATTTAGTTAGGTCTTTTTTAAATTTATTTTAACAATGATTTGTGGTTTTCAGTATTTAAGTCTTACACTTCTTTTGCTAAATTTATTTTATTAACTTATCTTTGAATTCATTAATTCTTTCTTCTGCTAGTTCAAATTAGCTGTTAAGACCCTCTAATGAATTTTTCTTTTCGGTTATTGTGCTTTTCAAGTGCAGAATTTCTGTTTGCTTCTTTTTTATAATTTCTAGCTCTTTAATAGTCTCTAATTAGTAGACATCATTCTCATACTTTAATTCTTTAGACATGGTTTCTTTTAGTTCTTTCAACATATTTATAATAGTTGATTTAATATCTTTGACTAGTAAGTCCAATATTAGAGTTTCCTTGGGGACATTTTCTATCACTGGTTCCTTTTTGGTTTGTTATTTTCCTGTGTATGGGCCATACGTTCTTGTTTCTTTGTGTGTCTTGTAAACTTTTGTGGAAAACTGAGCATTTAAAACATATAATGTGGCAAATCTGAAAATCTGATTCTCTTCCCTGGGTTTGTTGTTGCTGTCTGTTGTTATTGTTTGTTGTTGCTGCTGCTACTGTGTGTGTTTGTTTAATGCTTTTCCTGGATTTTTTCTATAAAGTGTGTATTCTTTGTTGGGTGCCACCACTCAATTCTCTGCTTGATTATCTTAGCGGTAAGTTAATAATTAGACAGATTTCTTTAAATGCCTTGAATCAGTAAGTCTCCCAAAGTTTGCAAGGGGCTATGTGTGTGTGTTTGTGCATACCTTCGTTGATAGGACACGCGGTTTACAAATCTGCCTTCGCCTTCACTTGTTGTTTGTGCAAAGCCTCAAGATCAGCCAGAAGTAAGAAATTAGGACCTTCTCAGTTCTTCCCTAGGCATTTTCACAGCCCTGCACATGCATATGGCTTTGTAGATTCCCAGGGAGTAGGCAGAGCTTTTCAAAGCCCCCTAGTGACATCCCATTCCCCAGTTTTCCGTTATACGTTTTTTGGTTAACCTTTTGTTAGCCCCAACTGGAATCAATGCTCAAGGAGGTACGATATTAAACAATTGCCACTGGGTTGTTTTTTATAAACACCCTAAAGATAGGACTGTTATTACAGAGCAAGCTCTGTGCCAAGTCAGATAAAGAGAAAGCCCATAAACATGACTTTTCAGGAACTTCCAGGCAAATCACACAATGATAATTCTCTGAGAACGGGGTTTTCTGGAGACTTCAAAACACATCCACCTTCCAGCAGCTGCAAAGTTGTTGTTCTTCACTGTTACTGCAGTTGTAAGGATGTTGGTTTCCAAGTCTACTGCAGAGGTGGGGTGAGAGGCATGGAAATAGGGCAAGTTAAAATGCTGCAAAGGTCACTGGTCTTAAGGAGACTCAGCTGTTTTTCTTTTATATTGTAACAAAGATTTGGTTAATCTCCAAAATTCTAAAAGGCTAATTTTGACCATTTTTTTCTAGTGTTCTCATTGTTCTTATAGAGCAGTGATTTTTGAAGGACCTCACTCCACCATTCTGCAAGTGTTTCCCTTAAGTAACATTTATAAGTATTACCTTGATTCAATTTTAGATTTTTTCTTTCTACTCACATAATAAAATGCTTCTTTCCTCTTTTCTCCTTCAGTAAGTAAATCATAGGGGAACTATGAAAAAAAACATATTTTTTTATTTTTTAAAGTAGTTTCCTTGTGTTATGGTTCTATGGAAAAAAGTCTCAGAAGCAAAACGGACCAAATGTTTTTTTCCTGAAGAAATAATATAAATCCAGAAGCACAGTCTTTTTCTAGTTTTAAGCTAGTTACAAAATTAACTGGGGGTTAGAGATATGTTAGAAAGAGAAGGGTTGGAAGAGGATACCTAATATTCCAAGAAAAGAGGTCTTTTATACCTGCATGAAAAAAACGACGACAGAGGAGCTTCTATATCAGCCAAGTATGTTAGGATTACTCAACTCTGACTTTCACTTTGCCTGTATCTACCCCTTCTCTACAGGCTTCTTCAAACAGCATTTGCTGAGATGAGTGAGATGCAAGTAATAATCAGTGCATTCTTTTTCTTAAGCAGAACTGATTTTGGTAAATGATCACTGGTAACAAGTAGAAGGAGAGTCATTCCTGGTGATATCTTGGGCCAAATTCCAGAAGCCAGGTCATTTTAGGGAAGTGTGGGAAGGAGGTTTGCATGTCTGATCTCATCCAAAAAGCTCCAGTCCTAGAACATATAACCAGGAGGGTGAGTTGTCAGTCTTACTCATTTCCAGACACAGGAGTTTCCTAAACAGATCGAGACCATGGAAGTCCTCCATTGCACACTGCTGCCACTGGGACTATTTCTGTGCCTAGGATTGCTGCTTTCTTCTGCCGGCTCTGAAAGTTCCAGTGACAACTGCATCTTCTTTGATGAGGTCTACACCTACGGCAGTGGTCCAGACATCAGGGTTAACTCGAACATTTATGAAAGCAACAAAATATACACAGGTGAGTGGAAGCCATTCACTCTGCTGCCCTTTGTTCTCCACAGCGAGTTAGCTAGAATTTCAGAACATACCCTTCTATCCCTTGTTTTGATTATACAAAATGTGCATATTTTGAATCTGATGGAAAGTGTAGGGGGCAGTGAGAGAGAAACAATGAAAACATGCAACAGTGGACTGGGTGGGACTATTTCTGCATGTTTCTTGTACTAACCTAAACCACAGGAGTCATTAAGTCTTAACACACAGATTGAGCCCCAGAAAGAGAACGACTGGAGCAGTTCTCTGACAAAAAAAAAAAAAAAGGCCTTTTCATCATTTAAGATAATAATTATATCATAATAGGTAGTCTTTTCACATCCACTTGATAAAATGGCTACTATGGATGACTGTATATTGCACAACTCCAGGATGCACTGCTCACATCTGTCTATAGGTGAGCAACCCAGTGAGCTAGACAGAGAAAATATTACTATCCTCACTCTGTTTTTTAGGAACCTGAAATTCAGAGAAGTTTGATGACTTGCTCAAGTTCTCACTGCTAATAAGTAGTAGAACTGGCACTTGAATTCAGATCTATTCATTCCTAATCCAGTGCTTTTCTTAGAGATGTCTAGTAATATTTTATGAATAACCTTTTGATCAGCCAAACTTATAAGGCAATGAATGTGCTTTCTAATTAGTTTCATAATAACAACAACAAAATGTAATACAGTTCTTCACATGTATTAATGCATTTGATCTTCATAACAACCTATTAGGTAGATACCATTATCATTCCCATTTGGGTAGATAAGAAAACAGAGACAGAGAAGCTAAATGACTTCCACAGGTTACAGAGCTACTTAAAAGGCGAGGCTGGGATATGAGCTGAAGTATTCTAGCTCCAAGGACTCTGCCCTAAACTACTGTGCTATATTCCTTGCAATTATAGTAATGGGTATTGTCACTTCTTATTATAGACTGGTTTTTGTTTTAGGAGCAAATGTTATTATCTTCCCCATTTTACAGATGAGAACTGAAGTACAGAGAAGTTAAGAACTTTACCCAAGATAGTCACACAGCTAGTAACATAGCTAATATTTGAACCTTAAATAATAAAGCCAATATTTCTGAAGCTTTGTCCTGTGTAGGCTGCCCACTTTCAGAGCCTGTCTTCTTACCTACTGTGTTATCCTGCCTCCTTCAAACACTAACCACGTCTTGCTGAGACCACCAAGGTGACAACTACACCCATCATCCACAGACTTCAGACCTCAGCAGACAAGCAACAGTGACATGCTAGAATATACTCACCTTGGCTTTTCTTGTATTATTTTTTCTCATGGGACGACCACTAAGTGCTTTGGTCACAGTGGCACTCAACATGTCCCACTCGTTCAGGCAGTGAATCTTGTCCTACCAGGGCAGGAAAGATAACCTTGGAATTCAAAATGATGACCAGATGGATATATGGGTGACCTTGGGGATGAAGAAGGAGCTCAGGGTCAATAGGGGGAGGTCAGAGGGACTACAGAGAAAAAGATTATAGGCTGTTGGAATGCAGAGGAAGAAAAACTATCTTATGAGGATGCTGGAGAGAAGGTGTCCTAGGATCTGCGAGCCATCAACAAGTAGGAAGACGAAAGAAGAGACCAAATATAGGCATAAGACCCCTCGAAAGGGAACATGCCAGGGTGAAAGTGCAACATGGCCTTCAGTTACAGGAGGACTAGAGGGAAAGGGGAAGGAGAGGAACTAGGGGCCTTTGAGTGCTCATTGCATGCCATGTACCTCCCAAATCTCATGTCATTTCATCTCAGAGAGAACATAATTATTCTCAGTGTTAAACTGACACACGGTGGGAATGATTTTAATGGAAGGTCAAAATCCTATTCCCATGGAGACGTGAAGTGCCAGATTCCACACCCAGGATTCCACAACAAGCTCCATAACTTCCTGATAGGCTGTCACCTCATGACTCAGCCGTGACCTCTGGGAGACCATTAGTAAAGGCCCACACAGGCCAACTGCTTTTCTTTACTTTGGTTTTTTTAATTATTTTTTTTATTTCAGGGTTTGTGTCAACATTGGTAAGTATACATAAATGCCTTGATAGGTCCCAAAAGACTGCATCCTAGGCAATGTCTTCTTAGAACAAGTCCCCTGGGTCTGCCTTGTTATCTGTGAAAGAAACTCTAAAGGCAATGACTTTCACATTAAGAGAGCTGGATAAGCATCTGCCTCCATTTTTTTACTTCTGCGGGCAAGAGGGATGTGACTTGCCTGGGGTTTTTTTTTTTGTGTGTGTGTGTGTGTTTCTGAATCTTCCGCTTTAAGAGTACAGTACAATATTGGATGCTGGACTTTATAAATCAATCAGTGAGTAGTTATTTAGTGCCCTCCAGGGACCCAGCACTGGGCTGGCCAAATACTGACAGAGGTGAAACCACAGTACATAACATAAGCAAGAATATAATTAAATACTCAGTTCCACAGTAAAAAGAAATGCAAATGTTTTGGGAATGAGAGGAGAAGAGGGCTAAAGTGGTGAGGGGATGGGACATAAAAGCTGAATCTGAGAACTTAAATGGAGGTGGGATGTATGAGGAGAAGGAGGAGGGATTCCAGATAGGAAGCCAGACTTGAACAAAGGCCAAGGGCAGGGGTGAGCTAGGTGCCTTTGCTGAAGAGGAAGACTGGCTGCCCTCAGGTGGGAGTGCAAATAGCAGTGAGGTTGGGTTACAAAGGGACACAAAATCATGTAATGGATACCACAATCAACAGAACAGAAGTAGAAATGTTCAGATGCTCTAGAAAGAAGGGCACTTGAAGGTTTTGGAAGAGTGTGACCCTATAGAAGTGGTATTTGAGGAAAGCCAGTCTAATAGCATGAAGGGAGAAAAGCCTAGAGCCCAGCAGAAATTCAGATAACCCACATACCTACAATGGCTTGGGAGGGAAGAAAGGAAGATTTGAACCAGAGGGAAAGAGGGAAAGCAGAGGAAAGGACAAAGGGAAAAAGCACATGCTAAGGAAGAGCTAAGAGACTTGATGACTATCTGGATGACACCTCTTGTCATCTCCCATGTCACCATCATGCCCAGATCTAGGACAGATGACAGGTTCTCACTGAGCAAGTCAGGACCCATGGGAACTGAGTCAGCCAACCTTAACAGACAGAGGAGAAAAATGTTATTTTGCTAAAAATAGTATAATGAAAACAAGTTTAGTTTATCTAATGCCGATAAGTTGTTAAAATCTTTACATTTTTCTCTTTAATCCTCCCAAGAATCTTTTGAGAAAGGTATTGGGATCTCCATATAAAGAGGAATAATGTCAGTATTCCCAGTCCTGAAACCAGACATAGCTGGCATTTGATAAATATTTGTGGAGTGAATGATGAACAATAAGGAAACTGAGGCTTAGAGGTGACAGGACTTGCTCCTAAATGTTCAAGTCAGAATTCAGATCCAGGATTGTCTGAGCCTATTGTGCTATACAGTTGATTTTCTTTGCTTTGTGAAGTCTTTGCAGGAATTCCAGGTGGCTGAGGGGTCCTGGTGAACAACAATGCCCTAGCATGGCAGAAGCCATTCAGAAGGGATCTTCTAGGGGAGTGTCCTATTTTGCTAAGGCTGCCATAATAAATAACCACAAACTGGCTGGCTTAAAAAGATCATAATTTATTATCTCACAATGCCGGAGGCCAGTAGTCCAAAATCTGTAAGTGTTGGCAGGGAGCCATACTTCCTCTGAAGTCTGTAGGGTTCTGGCTTGCCAGCAATCCATAGCATCCTTTGATTTGTGGCATAACTCAATCACCACTTCCATCACATGACTATCTTCTCTGGCGGTTGGTCTGTCTCCAGATTTCTTCTTCTTAACATGTACCAGTGAGGCCCCCACTGAGTGCGTGCTAGGCCAGGTCGTGGAGAAAGACTCACCTGGTGGAGAAGGTCCAGGTACTCTACGGGGTTATTTGACAGGTGCCTGGACTAAGGGGCCTGTGGCTCAGAGGCCCCCTTCTCTTTCACCCTCAACAACATAGAGCAGGAGCATTAGCATTTCTGGGACCAGGAAATGGGCTTGGTTTTTATAATAACATTTCCTTTTATTCCTATAGCACTTCCCAGGGACCCACTTGACCCTTTCACATGCATCAACCCCTTCTACGCTCACACTCTGCCTGAGAGGACAGAGCAGGGAGATTGTCCTCCTCTGGCTCAGAGAGGTTAGGAGACAGCCCAGGTTCTACCCTAGGATATAGCAAAATCAGGGCCAGAGTACAGGTCTTCTGCTGCCCATCTTTTACTGAAGAAAATTTGGAAAAGCACAAAAAGAAAATAAAAAGCTTCTATAAACCCACTACCAATAAATCACCAGAGTTAAACTGTTGATATATTTCCTTCCAGATATTTTCACTTTTCTTTTACAAAAATGAGACCATACTGTATATACATACTATTTTGTACTTGCTTTTTCTCACACTTAATTTTTATTTCACAACCCTTATCTCTTTTCTCACTGCACAGATGACTGATTTTCCCTTAATTATTTCTTCATAGTAATGATTCCTGGGACAAAAAGTAACAGCTCTGTGAGCCTGCGAGCAGTGGACCAGAGCAATAACTCCGTGGGCCTCTGGCAAGAAGCACACCAGCAGTGTAACGACAGCGCCCTATACCACACGAAGAACTTGGTGGACATACCCTTCACGGCAAACTGGTCCTCTCCTGATTCCCTGGATATAGCTGCAGTCGAAATACAGTAAGAACCTATCTATATGTGACTTGCTTTGGGCTTTTAAATTTTCATATTGTGTTTATGCAGTTTTATATTGACCTCGTTGGACTCAATATACAATCCAGTTATAATGTGGAAAATGTATTTAGTCACACTCCCTTTTCTGCCTCATCAGTCTTGGTCATACCTTTTTATCTCTAGGAGTTTACACACATACGCACACATACCCATAAACACACACCCCAGTTATGCTCAACATCAATGCAAATAACTGGGCACCGAGCATGTTTCAAATTCTCTATTCTCAACCAGTATAATCATTTAAAAAAATGATTCATTTTGAAAATGACTTGCTAACAAAAAGTAGGATGGTTGTATAATAAAATGGCCTTTCTAGTGTCATGCAAAATGGATGCCCTCAGATGCTGAGGTCAGGCCAACTGGGGGCTCACGTTAAACATGAGCCTTCGTCCCCACTGGGGATTTGCCATTGGGTTTATTTTAGGAACCAAATGTTGAGGGAGCTTAGCCCCTCCAATTGCCATTTTTACTGAAAGAGCATGTCTGACCATGAGGCGTGCCCACTGTGAGCAGCGGCCACATCTTTGTGGATGGTGCTGAGGATGACGTCAATGCTGCCACACCATCCCACACTCTCCGCCTGTGCCCTGAGTCTGTTCTGACCTCACTGGCTTTGGAGGGGGTATTCTTATCCCCTCAGAGTGTCCTGCAAGAGCAGAATCCAAAGGGAGCTGCTACAATCTAGCCACACGATGACAGCAGATGCTTAGAAGCCAGCCAAGGCTAATTAGGGCAATCACTTTCCTTCATCTCACCTCATTAAAGCCCCCACATTCCATGCAACCACAGATGAAAGATCAGATAGTGACAATCTACACAAGAAACAGCGCATCCCCGCTGACATTGAGGATGTAGTGTCTTGACCTCTCCTAACTGGCAAAGCCCCTTCTGAAGCACTGACTGCTCTACTTGTTCACAACATACACTCATGGGCTTGGTCAGGGAGGCTGTCTCTAGGGAGAGGAGTATCATCTATGATGGGGGACCCAAAAGTGAAGAATTCTGCTGTCCCGGGATGGGCCCTAAAAGGCTGAGAAGAGGTCCCTGCCCACGGGACTTTACCATCAGGTTAGGGAGGCAAGGCTTATATAGAAATAATGATTGGGATTAAATATCACTTTCTCATGGAATCATTCCCTAAATCCCCAGACCAAGTTATGGTCTCTTATACAATATCCTAACTTCCACTACTTCTTCAGACCACCTACCACAACTGTGATTAATTAATAGATTGGTTAGTTATTCTTTTAAAATCCATCTTTCTAAGAAGACACTGCCTGCCTGTCTTGTTCACCACCGTCCCCTCAGCACTGACCATGGTGGTTGGCATGGAGCCCACTTTCATTATTCATTTGTTGTACATATAAACAAGGCACTGACATAACAACAGACCCACTGCTATAACAGACCAAATTGTACAGGATATTTAACAAATATTCAAAATCACTTACTATATGTCAGGTGATGTACTGGAACCAAGAGAAAAAATTGACAATGGAAATGGCTGCCAAATTGCTGACCCTCCAGCAGTAGTGGGTTATGGCTCTCTGCTGGAGATCTGGTCGGGTTATTGATGATGGGGAGAAAGGACCTCATGCAGAAGATTACTGCTGAGATGTGACTGGGATGGGCATTAAACACAGAAGGACTGGCTTGGAGGAGTCCAGGGTGGTGCAGCTGGGTGGTATGGGGGATGGTAAAGATGGTCAGGAGCAAGGTCAATGGAGAATCTTAGTCAAGGCTGTAACATAGAACAGACCAGTATTTAATGATCTGCTAATTGTGCATGAGTGATAGGAAGCACAATGAGGTCCCCAGAGGTTGGGACCCAGTAGGGAGGCTCCTCTAGACAGGAATATGAGCTGAATTTGTGAACTCCACAGATAAGGTCCTCACCATTGTCTCTCACTGATGGTCCTCCACAGAGCCATCACTATCCACCCCGACAGCCCTGGCGTATTTTCTTCTCTGACACTGAGTAAAATAGGTAAGTTTCTCCTTCAGCACATTTACATATCTAGCAGGCAACTCAATCAGCTAAGAAAATTACTTAAGGGTGCCCTAGAAAAATGGGTCTTCTAATCATACCTTACCCAGATAACAGTTGAGGTTTCCCAGCACCTTGAGACCTACATATAAGATTAGCTCATGTCCTTATCCCAGGCCCTGTGCAAAACAAAAGACCTTCCTAAGATTTCTGCAAATTCTCAGGGGCCTTATATTCTTACAGTCACCTCTGACTCCAAACTCCTGCTTCCACAGAAACTGTTTCTATTTCAGTACCACACAGGCAGTGATATGAAAATCACCTCCTTTCTCAATTTCTATAAAGAATTCCCACTCACACAAAGCCTTCATGGCTATCATAGACTTTAACCAAAGGGTTTAATGGAAGAGAGAAATGGTGGCATGGGGAAGGAAATGTACAAAGAAAGATTTATATCATAGAAATACAAATAATTCCACTAATTGTTAAAGTGGTTTTTGGCCACCACCACCTCTAGGAATTTTCACAGGCCTTTCATGGGCTGAAGATCCCACCACACACCATTCTGAGGCTCCTCACCCTCCTTTTCCCTTCTCTGTCCCCTTTCCTCTCCATCAGCTCCCTCTTAGGAGCTAAGACAAAGTTAAGAAAATGAGATTCAGAAAAGATAAGTGACTTGCCTGAGGTCACCCAGAACGTAAACAGAAAAACTAGGACTCAGGTTACTCACGTTATACTTTTTCCACTTTACTTAGACATACATCAAAACTACAAAGAGGGTACAGAGGAGTTTAGTAATTAGAATGCCCACCTTTCATGCGGGAGACCCGGGTTTGATTCCTGGACCATGCACCACCACCCCCCAAAAAAAATACAAAAACTACAAAGAGAATACTTTTATTTTTAATGAATTTTTTAAATGCAAGGTGCAACCAAGGACCAGAGGCACTAGTCTTTCTCAGTGGACGGATAATAGGTCTTGCTCTCAATAAAATGCATCTAGCACAATCACTAGATGTAGAAATACATTCTAAACAATGAAAAACATCTAGTACAATAACTGCCTGTTTCCTGCCACCCAGACAGGACTCCTTAACTCCATGCTAATAAAATCCAGTTAAAAAAAAAAAAAAAGAAAGAAAAAGAAGTGGCTGTGTTCAGACTTTCTAGCTCACTGGGATGCCTGAGAAACATTTGCCCTGGAACTGCAGAAGGAGATAATGCCACAGAAATGGAAGGCGCATTCCAGGGGCAGGTGGCAGAAAAATGTGGGGGCCTGAGTAGATCACTGGGCATTTCTGTCCTTCCTTTTCCTTATGGTTCCCTCTTTGGTCCACTCACAACTTTAGTCACTGCCAAACTCTTTTTCAGGATCAAACAGCCCCCCAAGGCTACAGATCTGGTTTTCTCTGTTATCAAAGTAACCCAGCCTCAGAACAGTGCCTGGTCAGCTCCCTGCCTGTGAAAATGACCAGTGCCTGCAAATGGGTGTCTGATCCTCAGAAACTATATAAAGAGATTCAGGGTTTGGTTGGGGCATCTTTCTTCTTCCTATGAAGCAGAAATGACAACTCTCAAGCCTGAATGGTGTCTAGTTCCTAAACACTTTATATGCAGCCCTTGAAACTAGCAAGTAAAAACAGAATTGTGCCATTCTGAACCATATTTGCAATGAGATTAAATAATAGTATCAAGCACGGGAAGACTTTCAAAGGTAGAGTGCCCACTGACAACAAATTCCGTATAAATTCTGTAGGCTCTCCCCTCCCCCAACAGGACTAAGCAGTCCTCAAGACAGTGAGTGTTTCTTATTTTTTATATTTGTTCTTTGACATTCTGTACATCTAATTCTCCCACACACACACCCTTATTCTGCAAACACTTGGCACTTGATAAGGGTTTACTGAATTTTGCTTATGAATTCTGGCTTCAGTTTTGGTCAGACTTTGCCCACCCATCACCTAAAGATTCTGAAGCCTTTGTTTTCTTTTAGCAATGACGACAACCTCGACCTCTAAGACTTCGATGACCAACCCAACCCAAACCTCAATTAGAACCTCAACCACAGGCTCAACCACAGACTCAGCCACAACCACAGCCACAACCCAAAGTTTGGGCAACAGAATCTACAGCAGCCCCATCATAGATGCCATTCACATCCTGCTTGTGTTTCTTACCAGCAAACTTATCTTCTAAAAGGAAGCTAGGAAAACAATTGCTCCTGCAGTTGTTCCACTGCACTCTCCTCTAATCAATTCCAAGTCAGTGTTTGGACATGTGTGTGAATGAAGGCTTGATGTTGTCAAATGGTCAGATCTACTGCCACTGCTTCTTAACAAATTGGAGACCTGGGGTCACTTGCTGAAGGGTAGCCAGTCAATTTGCAGTGGACTTGGGTCACATAGACATTCAACTGGATCTTTCAGGATGCAGATTATGCTTTTTGTAACTACCTAGATCATCGGGCCTGAGTGTAACCTGGAGTTCTGTCTCTCAGTTTAACACTTTGATAGCCATTTCCATAACGAATCTAAACTTTTGTTCATTGCCAAATGATTCCTCCCTGCCCCCAATTTCCATGGGAGCAATCCTTCCTAGTTTTGGAGACGATCTGATTTTTAACCAAACCCAGTCGGGTTACACAGAGCATCTGTGACTCCTATGACTTGAGGAAGGAGAAAGCAGAAATGTGATGCTACTAGTAACATCCCATTTAGCCACAACAGCAGAGTTTAAAAGAGCAAGAAAATAGGAATGCACCATATCTGAGCAACTAATGATAGGAAAAGATTATGCTAATACGGCATTTTTTGCTATGTCATACCATATAAATTATATAATTCAAATAAGAATAATGTGATAAAATTAAATATATCTTCAATGAGTGATTTCTTTTCTTTTACCTAAAATATAAAGAATGTTATCTTATTTATCTGATTATTAAAAAATTAATAGCATGGTAGTGTGAATTTTTTCAAGGCCAAACCTAAGGGTAAAATTATAACAATTTTAGTTTTCTTTAACTGCAAACTGGTCATTTTTCCCCTAATAGTCATTTACACTATGAGAAATGGGCAATATATTCATAATACCCATATAAAATGTAAACCAAAAGAAAGCATGCTATTTTCTAATAGGCTTATAATAAGCAACAAAAACAAAGTTCTATTTAAATAATTATGCTAAATTCCAGAATGTCACCATTCTTTTCTAAGTCCTTAAACTGTGTGCCTTTTAAGAGGTTCTGATTCTGTTCCCTCCTCTCCTCCTCAGGACACCCTGATGAATTCTTCATCACTCTCTGTTGTTTTGTAAGTGAAGAAAGCTGCCTTATGAAACTATTTAATCTGCTTGTTCATATGTGCTTGGCTTAAAATGAATAACTGTCATAGAGACAGGCTGGCTGTGAATCTTTTCTAGTGTCCAAAAAAAAGACACTAGAGCAAGCTAAACAACGAATTTTTCCATCCAAGACTATGCACCTACTAATTTTCGGTCTTAGAAAAATAGTATGCTCCTAACCTTTTCAGAAATGCTGCTCTTAGGGTGATTGCACCAACCCTGAAGGAGGAGCAATAAGTGCCCCTATGCCCCAAAAGGCTCAGTGATTTTCTAGGATGAGGAAAAGTCCCATAATGCACCCTTAATAGCATTTATCTTATGCTTTGTTATTGTTGATATTAAAGTGCAATAATAAATAACCTTGCTTTTGTACTAATGCCCTTTAAGTTGTAAGTTCCTACTATTGTTAAAATTCCTCTCTCCTCAGAAAAAGTGGAAAAAGAATTTCTACTACAATGTAATCCATACAAGTAATGTTTTTCTGGCCTGGATATTAGCTATCTCTACTGCTTCAGGCCCACTTACTCAATCAACAAATATTTATGGAGAACCTACTACATGCCAGGCACTGTTCTGGGCTCTTGAGCAAAACTAAGAGCTCTACCCATGGTTTCTCTCTTGATATCACAATTCCCTCACAAAATAAATTATGAATTCTGAAGGATCTTCTATGGGCTGGCACTGAGCTAGGTGCTTTCACCCATGTCACATGTCATGTAATCCTCATGAAAACCCACTAACTTGAAAGTTGCCTGATTTTTTTTTTTTTGTATGCTCTATGGCAGTCACATTTCATTATTTTTCCACGAGTATCCCATTATTGCAGCACCATTTGTTGAATCTGTTTGTTGGTTTGGTTTTGGTTTTTGCTTGTTTGTTTTTTGGGAAGTGTGTGGACTGAGAATCGAACCCACACCCTTAATGTCCATTTCCACACATATTCCCCTGATTTCTGTCTATATAGATTGGAAAATTCATGCAATTCTTTTGAAGTATTGTGTACCTCCTCATGGGTCACACTTTGTACCTTATCTTTTGAGGTTTGTTGGGACTTTTGTTATAGGTCTTGGATAAAAGAGGGGTGCTGGGGGTGAGTCATGAAAAGAAATAGAAGCGTCTTCCAAACCAATTACCTCAGGGCTTTCCGTTGCAGTTTCATCTGGTGAAACAGGATTAATTGCCCCAGATAGAAGAGTGAGGGTTGTTTCCCCAGGAGAGGTGGTTACAGGTTTAGCTGGCACTGAAGGGTTGATCTCTTTAGGTGGAAGTTGGATGGTAGACTCCTCAGGGCAGACCAAAGGCTGCGAAGCTAATAGGAAGTTGGATGGTAGACTCCTCAGAGCAGAATGGAGGCCAGGAAGCTGTTTCCTCAAGGCGGGCTAGAGGTTGGGTAGCTATTTCCTCAGGACAGAACTTTACAGGTCTTTCTAGCAAAGACTCAGCAAAATCCAGGGTTTCCATATCCCCACTGCCATCATTATCAACTCATATGCCCCATCCCAAGTTTCAGGATCCCACTCTTTTCCAATCAAACACCTTACTTTAACAGACCACCTGCAAGGTTGAGATTTTAGTTTATGCTGTAAGTCTGCTACTCACACCATAAGGCTCTGTCTGGTTTTCAGAAATCTCAAGTCTGAGACCACAAGAAATAAGATTTTTCTTTCAGGGCACACATGGACATTTTTATATCTTTCATATGGCATTTATGTTACAAATTTTAAGCCTTCAGCTCATCCCTTCCCCTCATAACTGTATCCAGTGTACCTAACAACAACCAGCCAACATCATTATATCTCTTAACTCCACAAAACTCCATTTAGGTGTCAAAAACACTCTCACCCAGAGCCTTGCCTCATATAAGCATATAATTAGCAGAATCTAATAGTGATATTTTGCTATCTCTATTGTCAACTCGCGCTATGGAGTGTCAATGCCATCTTGATTATTGGAAATAGAATCGTTAGAGCCTTTGAGTCTGACCAGAGTAGAAAACCATTGCAAAGCTCCATTTTTAAGATTCCGTACCTCAAGAATCACTCTTAGTACCAAGCTGTATTAGTCAGGGTTTCCTAGAGAAACAGAACCAACAGGAAATATCTGTAAATATTAGATTTATAAAAGTGTCTCACACAACCATGGGGACACAAGAGTCCAAAATTTGTAGGGTAGGCTGTGAGGCTGGCAACTCCAATGAAAGGTCTAGACGAACTCCACAGAAGCTTGCTGGCTGAAGAAAACATTGAAAATTTCCTCTTTTCCTTAAAAGTCTCCGACTGATTACATCAACTCCAACTGATTGGATTCTCTCCTTTCTGGAAGACACACCCTTAGTACTCATAGATGTAATCAGTCACAGATGCAATCAACTGTTGATTTCATAAACCAGCCTTCTGGTTTAACAAACAGCCATGAAGCATCCTCATGGTATTGGTTAGGCCAGTGCTTGCCTGCCCAGATAACTGGGCACCATCACCTGGCCAAGTTGACACCTGAACCTCACCATCACACCCTGCTTCACTGAATTTTACTCATAGTGATAATAACTACACAATAAATGGAAGCCAGTATTATAATGTGCCTTGGTGTGGATCTCTTTGAATTTGTCCTACTTGGAGTCTGTTGAGAATCTTGGATGTGTAGATTCACGTCTTTCATCAAACATGGGAAGTTTTTGGCTATTATTTCTTCAAATATTCTTTCTGCTCCTTTTTCCTCCCTCCTTCCCTGCTGGGACTCCAATTATGCATATGTTGATATGCTTGATAGTGTTTCACCGGTCCCTTAGGCTCTGTTCATTTTCTCTCTTTGTTAGATTCAATACATTCTTAGGCTGCATTAGAAATAGCAATTGCCTATCCATCAAAGGAGAGTAATAATTCATTCTGGACAAGTAGAAAAGAAAATTGATGTCTTCCAAATCCATTATCACAGAGGTCTTCACCCAGCAAACAGTCCCAGATTTGGCCAATGGTTCAATTATATCACACCAACCATTCAGAGAAGGGGAAAAACAATTCCAAAAAAGCAGAAAATTTAGATAATATCTTATTTTCTATCAACCTCCCCCATTACTTTTCTTTCTTTTGCTTTTTTTTGGCCATGCTTTTGTTTTTAATTATTTAATTTTATTTTTTCTTCAATTTTATTGTGGTAAAACATTCATAACATAAAATTTGCCACTTTAGCCATTTTTAAGAATACAATTCAGTGGCATTGATCATATCTACAATGTTGTACTACAATCACCATCATCCATTATCAAAATTTTCCATCATCCTAAATAGAAATTCTTTACACATTAAGCAATAACTCCCCATTTCCCCTCCCCCATCCCTAGTAACCTCTAACCTACTTTCTGTCTTTATGAATTTGCCTATGTTAGATAATTCATATAAGTGGAATCATATATAATATTCATCCTTTTGTGTCTGGCTTAATTCACTCGGTATAATGCTTTCAAGGTTCATCCATGCTGTAGAATAAATCAGGACTTCATTCCTTTTTATGGCTGGACAGTATTGCATTATATTATATACCATATTTTGTTTGTCCATTCATCAGTTGATGGACAGTTGGGCTGCTTCTACCTTTGAGTTATTGAGAATAATGCTATGTCAAAGAAAAAACTAAACCAGACAACGTTTAACATGCCAGGATGACTTTACTCAGAGGCTGCTATAGCAGGGAACAAAGCTCAACTCCATGGAAACAAAGGACAGCAAGATTTTTGAGGCCTGGGAA
>PVIY010030887.1:0-30500 GCA_004026745.1 Myrmecophaga tridactyla | reverse complement strand
TGGGCCATATCTTCAGTTTTCCTAGTGTGATTTGTTATTTTTTGCTGGCGTCTAGGCATTTAATTACCTTAATTAGTTTATTCTGGAGATTGCTTTCACTTCTTTTATCTAGGGTTTTCTTGCTGGATGAATTTGTTTTTCTTATCCTGCCCTGTGTGTGGCGCTTGTCTGACTGCAGGTCCCACCAGCATAAGATGATACGGTACCTTTAACTTTGGCTGGGGGCGTGGTGGAGACAGAGGAGAGGTTGTAGGCTGGTTTTAATGGCTTCAAATGACCAAGCCCTGGGGTCTGAATTCCTTGAGAGAGGATTCCACCTGGGTGGGGCTTCACCCCTGCCCTGGGGAAGGCACAGGCTCCAGACAAGCCCCCAAAAGAGCTCACTTCTGCCTATGCCTGGGGCAGTTGCAGCCTGAAAAGTCCTGCCGCTGTATCCAGAGGCAGTCAAGCCTTTGTAGATACACAGCCACAAAAACCTCTGTTTCCTTCTTTTTTTTCCCCCCTTTTCCTATCAGTCCTGCCCCCTTGGCGCCGGAGCAAAAATGAGCAACCTCCGCTTTGATCAGGTTCACCTAAGCTGGGGGCCTAATTTTAGTAGTCAGAATTTGTTAATTAGTTCCACAATTGGCGTTTGATTGTGCCCAGTCCCTGCTGCTGGTAAAGTCCTTTCCTTTCCCCTCTGGGAAGCAGCCTGTGGGGGAGGGGCGCTGGCCACCGCAGCTTTGGGAACTCACAGTTCTGGGGGTGCTCGCAGCCAGTCTAGCCGGTCCAGACTGGGGTATGCTGTGTGTCTGGTCACTGATGTGGCCCCAGGAGCTGTTCTGTACTGTTTCTGGTTATTTAGTAGTTGTTCTGGAGGACGAACTAAAACGCGCACATTGTTAAGCCTCCATCTTGACCCAGAAGCCCAGCAATGAACAATCTTAAAAGGAAAGTATGAAAACAATTCCCTTTATAATAACACAAAATAATAAAATACCTAGGAATTTATTTAACTTAAGGAAGTGTAAGACTTGTACACTGAAAACTACAAAACATTGCTGAAAGAAATTAAAGACCTAAATAAATGAAAAGATGTCTTGTGTTCATGGATTGGAACATTTAAACCTGGTAAGATGGCAGTACTCCCCAAAGCAATCCTCAGATTCAATGCAACCCCTGTGAAAATCCCTTTTTGCAGAAATGGAAAAGCTGAAATTAAAATGCATTTGGAAGTGTTAAAATAAATTTAATAGATTGACATGCTAGTGATCAATGAAAGGGAGCAGTTAGAGGTGTAGAAAAAAATAGGGGAAACAAAGGCTAAAATATATTGGGTAGATGGAAACACTAGCAGTCAATGAGAGGGAGGGGTAAGGGGTTTGGCATGTATGAGTTTTTTTTTTCTTTCTTCTTTTTATTTCTTTTTCTGAATTGATGCAGATGTTCTAAATGATCGTGGTGATGAATATACAACTAGGTGATGATATTGTGAATTATTGATTATACACTAAGAATGGAATGATCATATGGTAAGAATGTTCGTGTTTGTATGTTATGTTTAAAAAAAAATTAAAAAATTATTTAAAAAATGCATGTTGAATTACAAGGAACCCTGAATAGCCAAATCACATTTCCTGATTTCAAAACTTACTAAAAACTATAGTAATAAAAACAATGGGGTCAAGTATAAGGATAGACATATAAATCAATTGAATAGAACAGAGAGCCCCCAAATAAACCCATACATCTAGGGTCATTTCATTTTCTAGCACAGTGCCAAATCCATTCAAAGGGAGAAAGAATAGTCTCTTCAACACATGGAGCTGGAACAACTGGATGTTGATATGCAGAAGACAAAAAATGAATTTTAAATGGATCAAAGACCTAAATATAAGAACCAAAACTATAAAACTCTTAGAAGAGATCATAGAGGGCAGGCCACGGTGGCTCAACGGCAAGAACGCTTGCCTGCCATGCCAGAGGACCCGGGTTCGATTCCCAGTGCCTGCCCATGTTAAAAAAAAAAGGAAGAGATCATAGAGGTAAATCTTCATGTATTTGGATTTGACCATCGTTTATTATATAATTATATATGATATAAAAAACTCAAGAAGCAAAAGAACTTTGTCAATTAAAGATATTTGTGCATCAAAAGGCACTATCAAGAGCATGGAAAGGCAACACAGAATGAGAGAAATGTTTGCAAATCATATTTCTGACAAGGGTCTAGTATTCATAATATGTAAAGAACTCAAAATTCAGCAACAAAAAGACAACCTAACTAAAAATGAGCAAAGCTTTTGAAAACATAGTTATCCAAAAGGACATAACATAGCAACAAGCATGTTAAAAAATGTTCAACAGAACTAGGGAAATGCAAATCAAAACCACAATGAGGTGCCACCTCATACTCACCAGGATGGTCTGCTGGTTTGAAAATCATGTGGGACCCCAGAAAAGCCATGTCCTTTAATCCTGATTCAATATTGTAGGGTGGAAACCTTTGGTTAGATTGTTTCCATGGAGATTGACTCACTCAATTGTAGATGTGGCCTTTTGATTAGATGGTGATATGACTCTGCCAATTCTAGGTGGGTCTTGATTAGATTACTGGAGTTCTTTAAAGGGGGAGACATTTTGGAGAAAACACAATTGCTTCAGAGCCAACAGAGATGCAGACATTTGGAAATGCTTGGAGTGTCAACAGAGAGAGCAGATACCTAAACAGGGGTGTTTGGAGATGCAGAGCCCAGCAGTCATTGCCATGTGCCTTCCCATGAGTTGCTAAGCAAGCCAGAATCCAGAGTTGTGTCCTGGAGGAGCTAAGTGAAGGCCCACAGACGCTTAGAGAGGGAACCACTGGCATCAGAAACTGGAAGCAACAGACCCAGGAACTTCCTTCCCATGTGACAGACATCAGTCTTTCTTGAGTCAAGGTATCTTTCTCTGGATGCCTTAGTTTGGACAATTTTATGGCCTTAGAACTTAAATTCTCTTTTTAAAAGCCATTTAATTTCTGGTATATTGCATTCTGGGAGTATTTACAAACCGATACAGATGGCTATAGTTTTAAAAAAAGTAAATAGCAAATATTGGCAAGGTGTGGCAAAATTGGTACTCTTGTACATTGCTGATGGAAATGTAAAATGACGGAAGAGAGTTTGGTGGTTCCTCAAAAAGTTAAACAGAGTTATCCTATGACTTGGCAACTTCACTCCTATATACCCCAAAGAATTGAAAGTAGGAACTCAAACAAAAACTTGAACATGAGTATTCATAGCAGAAGTATTCAAAATAGCCAAAGATGGAAACAACTCAAATGCCCATCAACTTATGAATAGATAAACAAATCAGGTGGAGGCATACAATGGAAAAATATTCAGCCATAAAACGAAAGCAGAACTGTGTCATGCTATAAAATGGATGAACCTTGAAAACTTATGGTAAGTGAAAGAAGCCAGACACACAAAAAGCCACATATTGTATGATTTCATTTATATGAAATATCCAGAATAGGCAAATCTATAGAGACAAAAAGCAGATTAGTGGTTGTCAGGTACTGGGGACTGGAGGAGAAGGGGATGAGAAATGACTGTTTTTTTACATGGGCAGGCACCGGGAATCGAACTGGGTCCTCTGGTATGGCAGGTGAGAACTCTGCCTGCTGAGCCACCATGGCCCACCTGAGAAATGACTTCTTAATGGGTGTAGGATTTCCTTTTGAGGTTGATAAAAAGTTCTAGAACTAGCTAGTAGTGATGGTCAAATTACACTGTTAATTTCTTCTTTCCCTTATTCATAGTCTAGATTAATAAAATATGATATTAAAGCTTGGGATTCTTTTAAAATTAATATTTCAAACTACCTGGCTTCCCTGAACAATTTTTGAAATTTGTATTTAGTTTTATAAGCATATTATCAGCTATCTATATATTTAAAAAAAAATTCCACCTACATTCCTTTCTCAAAAATTCTATGAACTATTTGGAATTACACAGAAATCATAGTAGTAATATTTACTTAGCAATTGCTATTCTAAGTACTTTAAAATAGTTAACTTATTTAAGAAAAAATAAATGTAAAAAAATAAATGTAATAATAAATAAATAGTTTATTTAATCCTATAGCTATATCAGATGGAAAATATTTTTATTTCCATTTTACAGTTGAGGAAACAAGATCTAGATAGGTTCTGCCATTTGCCTAATGTCATACAGCTAAAATGCAGAGTTCACATTGAAACCCGGGCCCTCTGTCACCTGAGTCCCCACTCCTCTCTCTGCCATTGAACCTCCACTATAGGGAATCTAGAGCCAACTCCAGTCTAGACTTTACCCATTTGTATATTTTTAATTTAAAATTCCTTTTCTTACCCATCTTCTCTTTTATCATTCCCGTTTGTGTGATTCATTATTGCTTAACTTTTATATGGATGTTTTTCTCCTTTTACTTTCCCAGAGGGTCCAAACTATACTTATTTCAAAGTTCTAAAATTTTTCAATTTATCTGCTTTGAATTAATCCTCCATTTGTTGAATATGATTTATCTGACTCTCTTCCTTAGGTTAGTTTTATTTATGGGTTTTGGAGAGTTTGGGGTTTTTTAGTAAAATTGACTATTTCCAGTCAATACACTTTTTTTCACAACATCCCATTCATATTCTCTCCTTCTCCCTCTCCCTTTCCCTTTCTGTCTTTCTCTCTCAGCCTCATGGAGAAACTGAAAACTATGGAAATCTCTGAATGCTAATTACTAGGCCTTTAAAATTAAATTAGCTTTACTTCTTCCCCAAGACTGAACGTGAGCGAGTAGATTTGCTATAATCCAATATGGAACACCTACTCTGTGGGGCAATATTCTTTTAATAAGCCACTTTAGATTCTATCTCTATATAGACTAGTCATTTGGCCCCAAGACAAACTGTAGCTCTAGGCATAACCAAAGTTGAGGTAGACTTATATGGTATGAGCCATAGCACCAATTAAATACAGAGGCATGTCAGGAGTTGCTAGGAAAACTGTGAATGTGGCAGGCACTGAGAGTTTTGGAGACACCCCTTGGCACAACTCTTCCTCAGCTGTTAATTTATATTCACCTCTTATTATTTTTTTAATATATTTTTGTGGCTCTATATGTGTAGTTTTCAGAACCTCATTGCTTTCTTCAGTGTGTTGTGAATGCACCTATCTGTTTCATAGTCCCCCTAGGGATAAAAAAAATACTTGAACATTTCTGACTTATTGCAATTACTCATCATAAGACTGGGGATATCAATTGTATTTCTGTTTCAGAATTTACATGAATTTGTTCCCTAAAATTTCATAACCTTTCAAAAACTAGGATCTAAGGAAAATGAACCTTTATGTAACTAGCTGTTAAACCTACTAGGAACTAGGAATGTGTAAGCATAAATATCAACTCTAGTTTGAGTCAACTAGATTGGTTGGGTCGGATTTCGAACTTCTGTGTAAAACTGCTCCAAATCATGACTCTAACTGTGACATGAGGTAAACATTTTCATAAAGGGCCACAGACTTTTATAGAGCAGAAAAATTATTCTCTTGAAGGGAAACTAAAGGCATTCTTTTAATAAAAATAAATGATGGGCCAAATGTTCACTCTTTATTATGTTCCCACAAGAGTTTCACAAGATGAGATTCTGGCATTATATTAGCAGGTATCTGGGGGTCGGGGGCTGTGGGAACCCAGACTCTTTATCTGCATTGTATCTTCACCATAGGATCTTGGTATGAGTATTTAAGTCTCATAAAGTATAATATGTCATGAATGTTTAATAATTACATTTTTAAAATAACACAAAATTCAATCACCTGTCTGTTATAATGCTACATTATCAATAAAGACCCACTTAATTCTTCATTAGAGATTTTAAAGTAAAAAAATAAAAAATAACACTAATATACTAAATGTCACTGAATTGTACACTTAACATATTTAACGTGATAAACTTTATTATGTGTATTTTATCACAATTAAAAAAATCCACAGGTGTCATGCCTGCCCCCTGGGAGAGGAACTGTGATCCATGTGCTGGCTCAGGCCCTCTCCCTGCAACAGGATAAATAATGGATAGTCTGGGCTCCGGACGGGCAGCCCTGGCATAAATCACTGCGTGCCACTTACTCTGACCTCACTGCATTTTTAGCAAGGGAGACGGTATCACTCTAGAGGAAGCGGATGAGGGTGGGGTTATAAGCAGGGTTAAATCTGAACCTGTGAGTGGGAACTAGAAGTCTCAGTGGGGCATGGGTGTTGCAAAGAAGGACTGAGCAGAAATCACTGGCATGAGAAAGATTTGGAGGGGTTGGTCAAAGGGAAACTGAGAATGTTTCTTGCTCACAGGAACTAGTTTTTTGTGGGAGGCGGGGAGGTCAGGGGCAATGCGTGAGAATAGTGCAGGCAGGGGCAGGTGGGAACAGGCAGGGGCAGGTGGGAGGAGGCAGGGGTAGGTGGGAGCAGGTAGGGGCAGGTGGGGCAGAATCTGGGAACTGGGGAAAGCACTGGGCTTCTCTGCGCAGGCAGGATCAGGGAGGAGAAGTCCAGAGAGGGCAGAGGGACATCTGCAGGGGAATGGGGGAAGAGCCTGGGAGCTCCCTGGGATGAGAGGTTTGGGAAAAATGTGGGCTGGGGTGGCCAGAGGTGGATCCCACCCAGCCATAATGCTGGGCAGCCAGCCCAGCTGCCGCTGGTTTTCAGAATGCCATCAGCTAAAGGGCTCACAGCCTCATCCTTTTTTACCCTCCATGTTTCCTTTTACATTTCTTAGGAAATGTTCTTAAAAACAATCTCTTTTGAGTGCACACTGAAGGGACAAAGAAGGCCATTCCTCCTGTAGTTGTGAGGTGATGGTGGTGGCAGAGGTGGGCTCTTGGGGCTGTGAGAAGGGCAGCAAATGCTTAGTCCAGAGCTGGAGGGGAGGCTCCTGGTATAGGACCCACAGCTTCAGCTGTTTTCATACCTGCTGGGCGCCCATCATCTTCTCACTCAAGGAAATTTTCCTGTTTCCTGGTGGCTCAGCCAGTAGCAGGGGCTGGAGCACTGAAGTCAATGACAGGGGCTCTGCGGGCCCCCCAAGGTGGGCTGGGCTGTGGCTTTGGGCCTGGAGGAATCAAGGGCTCTACTATGGGAACAGAACCCAGTGCTTTCCCTTCTCCTGTCCCTCTCCTGGACGACTGGTCTATCCCTCTCACCTCCATGTCCACTCGGATTCTTCACTCAACTGGGCTTGTCACTAGGGAGGTCATTGGTGTCATCATCTTTGTGAACTGGGAATGGGGTAGGGGAGGGGAGTTGTCATCTGGCAGAAGTGATAGCTGGGTCCGGGGAAGGTGTCAGTCCAGAGCTGACTTTGTCCTTTCTCGTGTTGGTTCATTTCTGCCTCTCCCTCCATTCTCCACTCTGCCCTATGATCTGGGAGATGGGCCTCTGTGGACTGATCACCAGGTCCCCTTGCAGGCACGGTCCTCATGGGTTCAGCCAACGGGGGGCACTAGCGGGAGACGTGAGGTGAAGGAGAGGGGATGGGTTGGGTGTTTCTCCCATGCCCTCTCCCTGTAGGTCTCGGACCACTGCTCTTGCCCCATGGCTCCCTCACCCTTCCTCTCAGCCCCAGGGTTGGTCCCATCTCCCTGCTGTCTCAGGGTCTCTTTGCTGTTCTGTCATCCCTCTTCACCTCTGTCAGTAGCTTCTGCCTTAAAACTCTGTTGTGAACCACCTCTGTGGAATTCTGCTCTGGCCGGGACCCTCCCATTGCTCATTCTTCTCTTTTCATCCTGGTGTTCTCATTGGAGCTGAACAAGGGCTCAATATCCTTGGGGTAGGGACCATTCTCTCCTCTCTCAGGACTGTGCTCTTTCCTAGCAGACCCCAGGGCAGAGGCCTCACTCTGGTTTCATCTTCCACCCTCTGGGGGTTTAGCCTTTATTTCCACCCTCCACCGCAGCCCCACCCCCCTCCATCTTGGAAATACTAGGAGCCTCTGGTTCCAGGTCTTTGAGGGATGAGTACAGGAATTATGTTCTATACTCTGTCCTCATGGGCACAGCCAGGGATAGGGGAGGGGGCTGGGAGGAGGAGAGGCACTTTGGGTGTTGGGGGGATGGAGCAGCCAAGGAGGTCTGTCCAGGCCTTCTGGGTGTGGTGGTGGTGGAGATGGGGGGCGGGGGGAGAGGAAGAGAGGAGAAGGGGAGCAATTCTCACCCTCTCTGTCATGGGGGGGGGAGTGGTGAGGTTGGGAAGCCATGTGAGTCAGCTTTGTGGGGAAACTCGGTTTGGGTAGAGATGCCGACATTGTCCCATCACTTCCTTCTGGGAGGAGTCAGCTTTCTTGTAAAGAATGCAAACAACAGCTCCAATAAATGAGTAATCACCAAGTTATTTCATTTTATTTTTTTCAGAACCTAATACTGAGTATTTATTGTTTTCCACAGAAAAATTTAGCATATATATGTAGTTTCTTGTAAATTGTGAAATATAACATATATACAAAAAAAGCAATAAATTTCCAAATATTTTTTAACAAGTAGTAATAGAAGAGATTTTAAAGTTTGGTATGGGTTACAGTTCTACAATATTTCATTTTTTCTCCTTAGCTGTTCCAAGACACTGGAGACCAACAGAAATATCAATATAATTGTTCTAGTTTGCTAGCTGCCGGAATGTAACACACCAGAGATGGACTGGCTTTTAATAAAAGGGGATTTATTTTGTTAGTTCTTCAGAGGAAAGGCAGCTAACTTTCATCTGAGGTTCTTTCTTACATGGGAAGGCACAGGACGGTCTCTGCTGGCCTTCTCTCCAGGCCTGTGGGTTCCAACAACTTTCCCCCTGGTGATTACTTTCTGCACCTCCAAAGGCCTGGGCTGAGCTGCAAGTGCTGAGATGAGGTATGCTGAGCTGCTTGGGCTGTGCTACATTGCGCTCTCTCATTTAAGCACCAGCTGATTAAGTCCAACATCATTCACTGCAGCAGGCACTCCTCCTAGCTGACCTAGGAACAGATGAGTTTCACGTATCATTGGCTCATGTCCACAGCAACAGAACTAGGTGCCTTCACCTGGCCAAGTTGACAACTGAATCTAACTACCACAATAATGATTCAGCAGTCATACTCATTTGTTAAATCCTATCTGCTCTGTTACACTCCTCCTCTTTAAATGACACGTAGACATAAAAGCAATACATCTCAGGGTACATCGCAACAATTAGTTGTAGAATAGATTTCAGAGTTTGGTATGGGTTACAATTCCACAGTTTTATTTCTAGCTGCTGTAAGGTACTGGAGGTTAAAAGAAATATCAGTGTAATGATTCAGCACTCATACTCATTTGTTTACCCAAACCATCACCTTTGATCTTTTTTCCACTCTTTAGGGGTATTTGGGTAATGCCCAATCTAACTTTTTCATGTTGGAAAGGGGCTGTCGATAATATGGGATGGGGGATAGAACTAGATGATATTTTAGAGGGGGTGGACTTTCTGCATTTTCAGGACTTATCTGGTCCAGGGTCTCCCTAGTGCATGGAAACTTTGTACAATCTTCTATAACGCTCTAGGTGTTCTTTAGGATTGGCAGGCATGGTTTTGGGTGGGGTTTGGCAAGTTATGATAGGCAGCAATGTCTAACTGAAGCGTGTATAAGCGTGACCCCCAGTGTAGTCTCTCCACTCTGGTTGAACTCTCTCAGCCACTGATACCTCAGTAACTCGAATTCAGAACATTATATTCCCAAGTATATGTGACTGCTGTAAGAATTTACAATCTAGGACCCTCTACAATAAGCTCCAATCTGATAACCCATTCTCTCAACTTCAGTTCACCAAGGTTTTATATTATAGTTAGTACATATAAGCGAAGCATGATAATATTTGGCTTTTTGTTTCCAACATTTTATTCAACATACTGTCTTTAAGTTTCATTCACCTAGTTGCATGCCTCACAACTTCATTCCTTCCTGTGGCTGCTCAATCGTCCGTCCATCGTATGTGTAAATCACAGTTCTCTCTTCTATTCCTCAGTGGTTGTACCCTTAGGCCACCTCCATCCATTGTGAATCAGGAACACTGCTGCCATAAACACCAGTGTGCAAATGTCCATTCCTGTCCCCACACTCAGTTCCTCCAGGTATATACTGAGCAACAGGGTTGCAGGATCACATGGCAACCCCACCCTTAGCCTCCTGTGGAACCACCACACTGCCCTACAAGGGGCTGCACCTCTCAGCTTCCCTACCAACAGTGACTAGGTACATCTCTTTCTCCACATTTTCTCCACTTGTTTCTCTCTGCTCATTTTTTTAATTAAAAAAATTTTTTTAAATACCGAAAAACACTAAACAAACGCAAACATTCTTAACTTTTGATCATTCCACTCTACATATATAATCAGTAATTCACAATATCATCACATAGTTACATATTCATCATCATGATCATTTCTTGGAACATTTGCATCTATTCAGAAAAAGAAATAAAAAGAAAACAGAAAAAAATTCATATATACCATACCCCTCACCCCTCCCTTTCATTGATCACTAGCATTTCAATCTACTAAATTTATTTTAACATTTGTTCCCGCTACTATTTCTTTTTATTCCTTATGTTTTACTCATCTGTTGATAAGGTAGATACAAGGTTTTCACAATCACACAGTCACATTGCAAAAGCTATGTCATTATACCATCATCTTCAAGAAACATGGCTACTGGAACACAGCTCTACATTTTCAGGCAGTTCCCTCCAGCCTCTCCATTACATATTGACTAACGAGGTGATATCTACTTAATGCGTAAGAATAACCTCCAGGATAACCTCTCGACTCAGGAATCTCTCAGCCATTGACAGTTTGTCTCATTTCACTCTTCCCGCTTTTGGTCGAGAAGGTTTTCTCAATCCCCTGATGCTGAGTCTCAGCTCATTCTAGGATTTCTGTCCCATGTTGCCAGGAAGGTCCACACCCCTGGGAGTCATGTCCCACGTAGACAGGGGGAGGGTGGTGAGTTTGCTTGTTGTGTTGGCTGGAGAGAGAGGCCACATCTGAGCAACAAAAGAGGTTCTCTTGGGTCACCAAGTTATTTAAGTGCACAAGAGCTGTATGACTTTGAATTCATAGGTGGGGACAGGCAGAGAGCAGGTAAGGAATGTGCCCAGGCCCCATGACCAGTAGATGAAAAGCAGGATTTGGACCCCGAAGTCCCATTCCATTCTGTGCTCCAACCTCCACTAAACAATCTCCCTCTCTCTCTTTTTTTTCTTCAAAATTTGTATTAATTTGAAAACGATAGAACAACAAATTGATGACTTGGAGAGAAAGGATGTCTCTCTGTCTCCATTAAAAATGATGGGGAACAGGGCGGGCCACAGTGGCTGAGCAGGAAGAGTTCTCGCCTGCCATGCCGGAGACCAGGGTTTGATTCCTGGTGCCTGCCCGTGCAAAAAAAAAAGGGGAACAGGCTGTTCAGTGTTAGAATGCTTGTCTTATGCCCGGGAACCCAGGTTTGATTTCTGGATCATGTACCTACTCCCCCCAAAAATGATGGGGAACAGTCTCATGCCCTGCTAAAAAGAAGTGGACTAGCCTTTATCTCTTTACGTCTCGATTTCTCCTATAAAAAACAAAGTAAATATTTTGGGATTTCAAAGATCACTTCCATTTCTAACATTCTTTAAAACCGTTTCCTCAATAGCCCTGGCTGTGCTCTAGGCCTGAATATCACCAGACCCTTCACAGAACTTGCAGGCAAAGGAGGACACGAATCTCTTTAAACCTCCAGCTCTCTCATTCTAATAAACCCTTTCCTCGTTCATTTTAATAATATATTTATTGATTGCCTCCCATGTTCTCAGCACTGTGAGATAGGAAAAATAACACATGTACCAGGATTACAATAATCTCTTTTTTGAGGTTTAATTTACATACAATAAAGTGCATTAATCTCCAGTGCCCAGCCTGATGAATTAAAAAAAAATTTTTATTAATAAAACCAATCCACATACAATATAAACATTCATTTCTCATCGCATAATTGTATATTCATCATCATGATCATTTTTAGAACATTTGCATCAATTCAGAAAAAGAAATACAAAGAAAACAGAAAAAAATTCATACATACCATACCACTTACCCCTCCCTTTCATTGATCACTAGCATTTCAATCTACTAAATTTATTTTAACATTTGTTCCCCCATTATTTATTTTTAATCCATATGTTTTACTCATCTGTCCATAAGGTAGTTAAAAGAAGCATCAGACACAAGGTTTTCACGGTCACACAGTCACATTTCAAAAACTATATCATTATACAATCATCTTCAAAAAACATGGCTACTGGAACACAGCTCCACATTTTCAGGCAGTTCCCTCCAGCCTGTTAGCCTTAACTAAAAAGGTGCTATCTATTTAATGTGTAAGAATAACCTCCAGGATAACCTCTCAACTCCGTTTGAAATCTCTCAACCATTAACACTTTATTTTGTCTCATTTCACTCTTCCCCCTTTCATTTGAGGAGGTTTTCTCAATCCCTTGATACTGAGTGCCAGCTCATTCTAGGATTTCTGACCCACGTTGCCAGGAAGGTCCACACCCCTGGGAGTCATGTCCCACGTAGACAGGGAGAGGGCAGTGAGTTTGCTTGTCGTGTTGGCTGGAGGGAGAGAGGTCACATCTGAGCAACGGAAGAGGTACTCTTGGGGCTGACTCTTAGGCCTAATTTTTAATAGGCTTAGCCTATCCTTTGCGGGGTTAAGTTTCATATGAACAACCCCCAAGATTGGGGGCTCAACCTACTGCTTTGGTTGGCCACACTGCTTGTGAGAATATCAAGAATTCTCCACTTGGGGAAGTTGAATTTTCCTCCTTTCTCACCATTCTCCCGAGGGGACTCTGCAAATGCTTTTTTATTCACTGTTCAAATCCTTCTGGGATTTATTGAGGCATCACTCTGGACAAACCTACAAACTCTCATGCCCTACTCAAGGTTCTATCTACTTATGGTGTTCAATTAAACTGTCCACAGAAGTTATATTAGGAAATGTACTAGTCAAAATTTAAACTGATGAATTTTTGCATCTGCATACAGCTGTGCAACCAACTCCCAGATCAAGACAGAGCGATCCTGGGTCTCTAGGTCATTCCCTTGTGACCCTTCCGGTCCTAACCATGCCCTTCAGCCTACCCGGTCACTGTTGTTTCAGCGCCTATCACAGAAGATGCATTTTTGTCTGTTTCATTCCAGCCATCTGTTTCATTCCATTGTCCAAATGAAACAATGTCTGTTTCATTCCAAACTGTCTGTTTGGAATGCTGTGGCATCCGATTTTTGTGTCTGATTTTCCTCTCTCCCTCCCTCTCGCGCTACTGCATTATGGCCACGAGGGGGCAGCAGAGGCCGAGGGAAGTCTGACGGCCTCTCCTTTGGCTCTGGGGTGACTTTCCAGCCATCCAACAGCTTTTTCCCCTCCCCCAGCCTAGACCTGAGGGTCTCCCCCCACCCACCCCCCTCGCCCCCTCGCCCAGGCAGCTCCGGACTTGTGGATCTGCTCAGCTGTTTGAGACCCGCTGCTTTAGAGAGAATTTCTGGAACAGAGGTTTAGAGCAAGGTTTCCAAAGTCCTATCATTCCCTCCCTTCAGCGTAGACCAACATTGTATAGATTACAAAAATGAACACAAATGCCACAAGGGGACAGGATTAAAGCCTATATAAGCAGAAATTCTAATGTTTTCTGCAACCACGCTGTCCCCTGCACCCCCTCCCCCCCACGCACCAGCAGGTCCCCCCGTATCGTTAAGCTTCTGCTTCTCAGCTGTGAAATGAGAAAGGGAAGAACTGCCTCACAGGGTCATACTAAAACATTTCTTGAAATAAAGTCTGTTCTACTCAGAGTAAAATGTCGCTTGGAAAACAGTGGGTCTGATTGTTTGGCAGGGCCTCTGGCCTCCGGGCGTGAGCGCGCCCTCGCGCCCTCACCCACCGGCCTGGGGAGGTGGGTGTCCGGGAGGGGAGGGGGTAGGGCGGCCGGCGGCTGGCGTCTGAGGACCCACAGCATCTGCCTCTCGGCGTCGGTCCCCTCGGGGCAGAGGCTAAAGTGGGAGGCCTCAGGCACTCTCCTCATAGCTTAGTCCTCAACCAGGCCTTGCCTGACCTGGTGGGATTTGGAGGGTCAGTAAGCTCTGCCCAGGTCACTGACCGGATCACCCCCTGGGCGGTGCATGCATCTGCTCTCTGCGTGGGGTGACTGGGGACCACGCCCCAGTCCTTGAGATCTCCATCAGGGCTTACAACCAGGAGGAATCCCACCCCCCTTTGTTATTTTCCCTCCCTCCTTCCTTTGTCTTTCTTCTTCCCTTCCTTCCTTTCTCTTTCCTTTCTTACACCATCCTTCTGTGTCTCCTTTCTTTCTTCCTTTCTCTTCTTTCTCCCTCCCTCCCTCTCTTTCTTTCTTTCTTTTGCCTCTGTATTAGTCTAAGCACATTTAAATTTTCTAGGGGAAGGATTTTTTCCCTCCGTTTTCCCTCCTCCCTCCTCCTCCACTTGTAGCAGGGGCTGGGTGTGAGCGACGCCCTCTCGCCTCCCCGGGACCCGCCGGGGCAGGCGCCGCGGGCCGGGAGGTCCCCGCAGCTGGCTTCCCTGGGCTGGGGCGGGCCGGGGCCTGGGGAGTGAGCGAGGGGCGGAAGGAAGCTGCCGAGCTATTTGTGGTCGGGTATTTTCTACTACGGAGGTAACAGCCTTCCCTGGGAGGGCTTCCTCAGCAGGAGGGCTGAAGGGCTGGCCCAGGGGAAGGCGATGGCCCTGCTGGGACCAGCCAGAGTCATGCTGCTCAGGGAAAGGAAGGAAAAAGTTTAAAGTAGAGACAAAAGCCATCACATTGTGGGTGTGGTTCTTTTTCTTTTTTTTTCTTAGAGAATAAGCAGTCAGAAAACAGTTCTTTAATTTTTTTCTGCAGTAGACAATAACCCAGTAAATTCTTTCATTTTAATAATGTCAAGATAAATGAAGTTTATTTTATTTTATTTTTTTATAAATGAGTGTCCTTTATAAAATAGTTTTTTTTCTCTCCACATGGCAGGCACTGAGAATCGAACCAGGCTCTCTGGCAGGGCAGGCGAGAACTCTGCCACTGAGCCACGTTGCCCACTAAATGAAGTTTTATAAAATGAAACTTTAAGAAAAGGCATTGACTTCCTGACCAAAAGGGGAGAAAATTGTAACAAATAAGGTGTAAGTGGTTGAGAGAGTTCAAATAGAGTCTAGAAGCTGCTCATGCAAGCTTCAACTAGATATTGCTGTTTTCCATGGTCTGCCAAACCCCAACCAAGACGATTCCTACCAACCCTAAAGAACCGAGGGCGTTATCTGAGATTCTACAAAGGTTCCATGCACTAGGGAATGCACTAACTTTCCAGAGACCTACAATCTCCAGATGGGTCCCTAGACCAGATAAGACCTGAAATGCAGAGGGGCCAGCCCTTCCAGAACATCACATAGTTCCATCTTCCTATCCTATATTATTGACAGCCACTTCCAACATGAAAAAGTTAGAATGGTCATAGCCCAAACACCCCTAAAGAGTGGGAGAAAGATCAAAGGAGATGGTAGAGTTATACAGAGAAGGTTGGGTTTAACAAATGAGTATGACTACTCAATCATTATATTGTTATTTCTTTTGGTCTCTAGTGTCTTGGAGCAGCTAGAAGGAAAAACCTAAAATTGTGGAACTGCAACCCATACCAAACTCTGAAATCTGTTCTATAACTAATTGTTGTGATGTGCTTTGAAGTTGATTGCTTTTTTTGTATATATGTTATTTTTCACATGCAAAAAAACTAAAAACTACAACAAAAAAGAAAAGGGCTTGAATCTTTCCATCAACTCTCCCTTTTAAAATCACGATACATTTTACATTAACCATTGTTCCATGGCTTCGGTATTTATCTAAAACTATTTTGAAAGCAATTGAAACAGCAAATAGATGACATTTCACAAATCTGTTAGAATAGGAAAGCAAAATATTAACCTCCTTAGCGTTAGGATAAATTATATTTTCAGTAAGAAATCCATGTATAGCATTGTGAACAGTGATTATTGTTAAAGAAGAGCAGGACTCCAAAGGGCTGTGATAGGGTGGTGAAATTTGCTTTTTGATGTCCTTCCTGCTAGTCCTCAAGTGCTTTTTAGGAAAATCTTGTGTGTGCATTGTTTGTCGTTCCTACTGCCCCTGTAACCCCCCCGGTGTAGGCATTCAGTGGGGGGGTTCTTTTATAGAGGTCACAACCCTCTTATTTCTACCCCCCTCTGCCAAAAAATCAATTAACACCTGAAAGTCCCCAGCCTGGGAGCAATCACATGGTTGAATCTGAAGCCCTGTAATGGTGTGATTAGTTAGTGAGGCATTTAGGTTCAGGTTAGATAGAAAAACCCAGAGGGGAATGTGGAGTGGCTTCCTACAACAGCGTGTAGTGGGAACAAAGATTCAGGGCATGATAGAAACTTTCAGCAAATGACCCCTTTATCATTTGCACAGTATAAAGAGTCCCAAAATGGCAGATCATCTCTTTGTCACTTACACAGCACAAAGAGTCCAAAAGACGGGGGAAGAAGTCCCATCATGGCCAGTCTCCTGGGGTGACCCAAGCTGCTCTGAGTTGGGGTGGTAGGTGGCAGCTCCACATGCCCCCACTATGTGTTGGAGAAAAGAAACCAATCTATACTCTTGAGTGTGGTTTTTTAAAATCTACTTGGAGAATGGGGGTGGGGAAAAGAGGGGATGCTATAAGAGAATTCCTGTTCTAATAAGCATGTGGGGCCACTTGCTCCCCTTTTCTGGGTTTGAGTCTCAGCTGAGCCTTTTCATTAGACTTAACATCTCCTCAGGTTGTGTGATGGCCCACATTAGAACAGGACGTGGGGGCAGCGGGAGGTGGAGGGTGGCTGCTGAGAGCGTGTTGGTGACTTCCTCAGAGGAGAAGGTGGGGGTAGATGAGGTCTGGGCACTGGCCGCTTCACAGGTGTCTGTAATTTCCCTAACAGGCCATGAGGACATTAGGTCAGGGAGACGTTACTGGGAGGTGGAGGTCAGGGATGGAGACAGAGGCCAGTGGGCTCGTGGCTGTAGGGAAGATGTAAATTGGACAGGTTGGTTCAGAGAGTCCCCAGAAAAGGTTCTGGGTTATGTCAGACTTGCCTGTACCTTGGGCAGTTCCCCCATAAAGTAGGATTTTCCTGGACTACGACAGGGATGTCACCTTCTATAATATCAATGGTGGTTCCCACATTTTCTCCTCTCAGGCTCCTTTTCTGGGACCCTCTTTCCATACTTCATACTTAAGTCAGTAGACATGTCCCCGACCATCCGCTCCATGTGGGTGGGTTGGAGGGACTCCCTGTGCCTCTTAACATTCTCCTTCTTTGGCAGAACCTGTGATCCTCACAGGGGCAGGGTTTAGCTCAGGGGCAGGGTTGAGCTCAGACTCTGGTGTTGACGGTACCTCCCCAGGGGTTGAGTCTCCTATAGTCCCCCATGTCCCTGAAGCTCCGTCCTTTAAGGCCCCATCGCGGTCCCTATCCTCTCTCTCAGGCTATTCCTGCAGTTGGGACTCCTGTGGCAAATGCTTCCGAGGTGAGTCCTGGATGGTCCAGGAGTCCTGTCTTCTTGCTCTGGATGTAGACTTCTGGGGAATCTGTGGTTATGAGAGTCACCAGTTCCTGCCGTATGCTGTTTCAGCAGGAGGCAAAATAGCTGGCTGTTTGAACTGCTGTGGGTTAACAGAAATTCACTACGGGAAATTGTTTTACTTTTGATAATGAAAAATACTTCATGGACATTTGAACTATTGGAATATAAAATGGGCTCAGGGCTGAATTACTCTGCAGAATAAAATGGAGTTTACTTTATCCAACTTGAGCTTTGTGTTGGAGACGGACAGCATGGGACCCCAACTCAGTACTGGGGATGGTGGGTTGTGTGTGTGTCTGGGGATATGGACCAGAAAAGTTGGCCATTTAAAATTGTCCAGGAAGATGGGATGGCTGATAGACTTTTAAGATGAGAGAAGTCTAATATTCAATCTCCTATACTTCCTATTCTATGGCATTATTTTCCATACATTCTGCTCCCTATGCGAAACCTGTGTTCTATTAATTCAGAGAATTAAGGAGAAGGATATGCATTCTTATTTTTGGTTAACATTAGATGGAAAGAAGAGAACTGCTATCAGAATTAAGATGTGAATGAACAAGAGAATTTCAGGGGCAAAGTGAATTGCAGAGAGCCTTGATCATGACATTGTATTGCCTCTTAGAGCTTCCAAGTCCAATGGTAGAAGTTGATGGAAAAAACAGCAGTCAAAAAGTGGCAGGCCTAATGAAGACTAAGAACCTTCAGGAACAGAGGTGTGGTCAGTCCCCCAGGTGAAGGACTCTGACTGGCTGAGGTCTGGCTCACAGTGGAGGAGATACTGAATGAGAATTGCAAGAAGGAATTCATAGAAGTCCACTTTGGTCTTGTGTCCAATTATAGAAACGAGAACTCTAATCACCTTGCATATTTTCTCTTTTCTTGTCATGTTAGGTGTTTATTTGTATATATAAATGATTTTTTTCTCTCCTTTTTACTCTTATGATTTTACATACAAATTGTTGGAGGTTATGCTATTTAAATATCTTCAGGTTTCAGAACAGTCTATAGGACTGTGCCAGAATTGGAGGTGTATATAGTACGGCAGTGACAAATATAATGACTCAGACTGTTTCCTCATTTTGGGGAAAAGGTGGGAACTTTTTCAATTGCAATGATTATTCTGTTTTGATAGGTGAACGTGTAAAGCTGTTTTGTCTCCTAATAAGTTCAAATGTGTGTAAAATGGTGTATATGGTGGGAAAGTAGCCAAAGTGGTAGACTGTGACTATTATCAGTTTATTGTCCGTCAGTTCCAAATCCACCTCATCTTTGCCCTGCTTTGAATCCTGGTGCCAGACTCTAAATATTTCTTCTTTGCCAGTTGGCACAGATGTTTGACTTTGTCAGTAGAAGGCCCTAGAGTGACATTGCAAGACATAGCAGAAGAAAGGGCTTCTCAGTTCTGGTGCTTTCTTCTTCTTCTTTTTTTTTATTAGAGAAGTTATAGGTATACAGAAAAATCATGCAGAAAATACTGAGTTCTGCATACTCCCTCTGTTATTAACACCTTGCTTTAGTGTGGTATATTTTTAAATAAATGATGAAAGAATATTATTATAATTGTACTATTAGCCATGGTTTACATTAAGAGTCCCTGTTGTGTTATATAGTCCTGTTTTAGTTTCATACTATGAAATAGGTCAACTTAAACAATTTCCATTTACTAGCTGATGGTTTTGAGGCTACAGGAGAGTTCAAACCCAAGGTGGTGCTTTCTCCCTGAGGACAGGTGTTCTTGGGCTGACTGTCAGTGATCCTTGGCTCCTCTTTCATATGGCAAAGCACATGGCAGTGACTCGAGGTCTTTCCCATCTCTTCTGTATTCCACCAAATTTCAACTTCTTGTTTCTGTGTCTTTCTCTCTGTCTGAATTTCATTCTGCTTAAAAGGATTCTAGTAATAGGATTAAGACATCCTTATTTATGTGGGTCACACCTTAACTCCTTAGATGAAGTAGTCTCATCAAAAGGTCCTACTTACAATGGTCCTACTTACAATTAACTTCAAGAACATGTTTTTCTGGCAAACAGAGATAGAGTTTCAAACCACCATGTTTTGTGCTTGATTTTTAAAAAATGTTTTATTCTAGTAACACATATATAACTTAAAATTTCTCCCTTATTTACATTCAACTATATAATCCAGTGTTGTTAATTATATTCACATTGTTGTGCTATTATCACCACCTTCCATTACCAACATGTTTTTATCATCCCAAATAGAAACTGTAAAATTTATGGTACTTTCTTCTTGATCTTCTGGTGTGAAAAGCCAGTGGCATGCAGAAGGCCCAGTTTCACTCACCTTTTGGCAAATCTGGCTGGCATCATAGCAAGTTGTTTTCCAGGGAGTCTAACCAGCACCCAAAGGTGTTTGTCAGTACCCAAGTGGGAAGCTTCCTGACCATCAGGCCTGGTCTGTGGCATGTCAGTGAACCTCTCCATCTAGTGGCTCCACAGTTCCACCTTTTCAATAATCTCTGAATCTCAGTCTTGTTAGGTGTCTATTCCCAAATTTCTTTTCACTGGGTACTGTTTTGGTTTGTTAAAGCTGCCAGAATGCAATATACCAGAAATGGAATGGCCTTTATGAAAGGAATGTATTAAGTTACAAGTTTACAATTTTAAGGCCATAAAAATACCCAAACTAATGCATCCAAAGGAAGATACCTTCACTCAAGAAAGGTCAGTTTGTCATATGGAAAGGTATGTGGCTGGTCTCTGCTAGTCCTTGTTCCTGGTTCCATTGCTTCCAGCTTCTGAAGCCAGTGGTTTCCTCTCTAAGCATCTGGGGGCCTTCACTTAGCTCCTCTGGAATACAACTTTGAGTTGTGGGTTGCTTAACCTCTCTTGGGAAGGCACATGGCAATGTCTGTTGGGCTCTGCATCTCTGTAGGTCCATGTGTAGGCGTCTGTTCTGTTGACTCCAAGCATCTCCAAATATCTGTGTATGTCAGCTCTGAAGCAACTGTTCTCCAAGTGTCTGCAGCTAAGATTTCTCCAAAATGTTTCTCCTTTTAAAGCACTCTAGTAAAATAATCAAGTCGCACCTTGAATGGGTGGAGTCACATCTCCATCTAATCAAAAGGCCATCCCACAGTTGTATGTGTCGCATCTTCATAGAAGTAATCTAACCAAAAGGTCACATGCAAAATTGAATGCGTTGATCTCCATGGAAACAAACTAATCAAAGGTTTCCACCCTAAACAATAGGTCTGGCCCCACAAGATTGGATAAGGATATGGCTTTTCTGGGGTACATAATAGTTTCAAATCAGCACAGGTACCCTGCTTCAGCCCTAGAGGTAGTGACTGCTTGCTATATTTGCTATTTCTGCTTTCTTTAGACCTTATGTCTTTTAGTCATTAACCATCTTTTACTCGTTCATAATTCTTTATATAAATTTTCCTTAATCAAATGGCTGATATAGTAGTTACTGTCTCTTAACTGGATTCTGACTGTAGCTTAGAGGAGAGCATTGAACTTCTTGTATTTTCTGGGAAAGGGTACATGAGGCATTTACAAATTTATTAAATGCTATACCCCTATAATAACATCATAGGCTATATACTCCTCAGTCTTTGTGAGTTTTATGCTTTGTGGGGTTTTAATTACTATTTATGTGCTAATATTTTGCCTGTCCTATTTATCCTCCTTCTATTTAGCTTGTTCTTTTGTGACTTTATATTACTTTTTGATGAGCACCGGTCATATTTTCTTTTCATTAGAGAGAAAAGGAAGTTATACATGATTTGATTTTACCCACACATCATTGAAATGATCTTGACAAGTGAACCAGCTACCTAATTAGTTCTAGAAAGAATGATAGGAGTCACCACTATTGGTAGACCTTTGTCAGAAATAACAGACTTATGCATTACCTGGGTGTACATTTTGCAGAGTTTATCTCGGAAATTATGCAGATATGAGTTGAAAAGTGCTTTTGCGAGCTTTTTATTATTGCTATTGCTTGGGAAGGCATTTAATTACATATATGGTAGACTTTTTCAGGCATCTTTCCTCGCTTCTACCCTCATAGTGGAGACCTTTTGAACTTTAATGTCCCATTTATCTTTGTGTTAGAGCAGAGCTCACATTAACTTCCTCAAGACCGTTTTGGCTTCTCTCTTCAGGCACAGGTTCTGTGAAGCCCCTCAAATTTCACAAGAGGGGGCAAACTAATCCTCAGCTCATGGACCCATCTCAATGTCTACACACACACAGGATGGCTGCTGTATAGGTCCTCGTTAGACCAGTGTTTCTCTCACTGGTGGTTTGTTTCATGTTATTATTATTATTATTATTTTACCATATTTTAGTACCACCTCACCTGTTAAAGCTTTTCTTAATGTTGTTATGAGAATCTATTTAAACCCTGGAAATTGGCAAAAGTTGAGTGTCATGTTCCTGTCAGTGTCCTAACTGCATATTAGTAGACTCATGCAAAGATAATGTGGTTTAGGGGAAATGCACTTGTTTTTGACTCTGCTATTTACTGTTAATTAATGGCTTGTTTCCTGTGAAGTTACATGTTGTCTGTTTAATAAAAAAGATAACTCCAGAGGTTACAGTCATAATGCCCCATTCCACATTAATCACATTTGTCTCTAACTCAGCATACTTATTTCAAACTACTCTTCCTGGTGGACAGTAAATACCCTGTTTCTCAAAATACTCTTTGAAACAGCTTTGTAAGTGTACCAGTTCACTCACTAATTAGCTGACTTCATTCTGTGATTTCTATATTTGTTGTGTTTTATTTTTAATTTAATTTTTTCCTAATTCTAATTCCCAAATTTTATGACATTGCTATATGCACTTTAATTTTACATATGCTATAAATAATGTGTAATACATTATTACTTTACACAGTTATCTTTTTTTAAAACTTTACATTTCTCAACCTTTGTGCATATCAGAATCACTAATAGGTTTCTTAAGTGCACACAAAACAAGATAGATCATATTTGGGGCCAAAAAATAAGTTTCAACAAATTTTAAAAGATTTTAGCTCATACAAGGCACATTCTGAGAGCACAATGAAATTAACTTAGAAATCAATAACAGAAAGATCTCTGAGAAATCTCCAAATCATTTGATCAACTTGATCAAAGAAGAAATCAAAGAAGATATGGCGATTATTTTGAACTGAGTGAAAGTAAAAACATAATATATCAGAATTTTTATGATCCTGTCTAATGGAGTCCTTAGGGGGAAATTTACAGCACTGAATGCCTAAATGAGAAAAGAAGAAAGGTGAACTTAAGAAACTTAAAAAAAAAGCAAATAATAAATATAAAGAAAAATATCAATGAACCCAAACTCGATCTTTGAAGTGATCAGTGAAACTGCTAAACCTCTGATCACGGGGAAAAAACTGGAGAAGACATAAATTAACAATATTAATCAAGAATGAGAGCTATGACACATTCTACAGATATTAAAATGATAATAATATGAACTTTATATCAATAAATTCAACAATTTAGATATAAACAATTCATTTCATGGAAGACACAAAGTTTCAAACCTCACTTAAGAAGAAATGGGTATGCAGATGACATGATCCTGTACACAGAACCTCCTGGAAAATCCACAACAGAGCTAACAGAACTAACAAATGAATTCAACAAAGTAGCGGATCACAAGATCAACGTGCAAAACTCAACACTGTTTCTAAAACTAGTAATGAACAATTTGAAAAAGAAATCAAGAAAAAAAAACTTCATTCACAATAGCAACTACAGTAATCAAATATCCAGGATCAAATCCACGAAGGATATAAAGGACCTGCACCCAGAAATCCATAAAACATTGCCAAAAGGAAATAAAGAAGACCCAAATAAATGGAAGGATGTTCTATGTTCATGGACCTAAGACCAAATACGATTAAGATGTCAATCCTACTCAAAGTGATCCACAGATTCAAAGCAACCCCTATAAAAATTCCAACAGCCCTCCCTGCAGAAGTGGAAAAACTAACCATCAAATGCATGTGGAAGGGTAAGGGGCCCCGAACAGTCAAAGCCATCCTAAAAAAGAAGAACCAAGTTGGAGGACTCACATTTCCCAATTTCAAAATATACCACAGAGCCACATTAATCAAAACAAAGTGGCACTTTCACAAGGATTGACTTATATACCAATACAGTTAAATTAAGATTTCAGAAGTCAACATTCACATTTACAGCCAACTGACTTTTGGCAAGGGTACAAAGTCCACACAATTAGGAGAGAACAGTCTTCAACAAATGGTGCCGGAAAACTGGATGTCCATATACAAAAGAATGAAGCTGGGTCCCACCCCACACTATATACAAAAAACAACTCAAAATAGATTAAAAAACCTAAACATATGAATCCAAAACCACAGAACTCCTAGAATAAGACACAAGGAAGCATCCCCAGGACTTTGCACAAGGCAATGGTTTCTTAGATTTTACACCCAAAACCCAAATAATAATAACAAACAATAGATAAATAGGACCTCATCAAAGCCAAAAACTCTTGGGCATCAATGGACTTTATCAGAATAAAATGGCAACCTACATAATGGGAGGAAATATTTGGAACCCATACATCCGACAAGGGTTTATATCCAGAATATATAAAGAAATCCCATAACTCAAGCATAAAAAGACAACCCAATTAACAAATGCAAAAGACTTAAATAGACAGTTCTCCAAAGAAGATTCACAAATAGCCAAAAGGCTCATGAAAAAATGCTCAACATTCTTAGCCGTAGGGAAATGCAAATTAAACCACAATGAAACACCATTTCACATCCAATAGAGTGGTTCTTACTAAAAAAATTTTTTTAAATTAAAAAATAGAAAAAAAAATTACAAGTGTTGGAGAGAATGTGGAGAAACAGAAACATTCATTATTTGTGGGTATGTAAAATGATGCAGCCACCATGGAACGCAGCTTGGCGGCACCTCAGAATGTTAAATATAGATTTACCATATGACCCAACAATCCCACTTACTAGGCACATACCCAAGAGAATTGATAGCTTGTTATTTCCACACCGATGTTCACAGCAGGATCATTCACAATTGCCAAAAGACAGAGGCAATTCATGTGCACATCAAGTGATGAGTGGATAAACCAAATGTGGGACAGACGTGATGAAATGTTGTTCAGCTGAATGAAAGAATGAAGTGCTGATGCCTGCAGCAATGTGGTTGAATCCTGAAGATATGCTGAGTGAAATAAGCCAGACACAAAAGCACAAGCATTGCATGATCTCACTGACATGAAATAATTAGAATAAGCAAATTCATGTAATTAGAAACTAGACTCTAGGCTGCCAGGTGCTGGAGTGGGATAGAGAATGGGAAGCAAATGCTTTATTTGTACTAAGTTTCTATTTGGGGTGACTGAAGAGTTCTAGTATGGATGATGGTGCTGGTAGTACTGCATTGGGAACATAATTAACAGCGTTAATTTGAATGTGGTTCAAAGGGGAAATTTTAGGTTGTATATATGTTACTAGAATAAAAATGAAAACAAAAAAACATAGCACTTTCAAACAGAAATAGTGAACTGTAATGTAAACCATGGACTATAGTTAATATTTTAAGTATAAAAATGTTCTTTCATCAGTTGTAACACATGTACCACACTAATGGAAGGTGTTAATAGAGGAGGTGTAACATGAGAACTCTGTATTTTATGCTTCATTGTTGTGTAAACTTACGACTTCTCCAAGTTAAAAAAAAAAAGGAAGATTTGCCACACCCCAACCCAGACCCAGGGCCCCACCTGAGACTCTACAAAGTTCCATGTGCTATGAACACCTTCCAGAAACGGAGAACCTCCAGGTGGGTTCCCCAGCCAGACATGTGCCGAAACCCACAGGGAGGAGCCAGCCTCCCCAGACCACCAGCTGGCTCCTTCCCCCCATCCCACACCATCGACAGCGCTTTCGAACATGAAAAAGTTAGAATGGGCACAGCCCAAACACCCTCAAAGACAGGGAAAAAGATCAAAGGAGAAGGTGGAAAGAAGAGAGGATTCAACAAATAAGTATGACTGCTAAATCATTATATCGCTATTTCTTTTATTCTCAGTGTCTTGGAGCAGCCAGTATTTGTCTTAAAATTAATGAAAATTATACTTTTAAATTTTTAAAAGTGTTTTAAAATTGATGAAAATTATACTTTTACAATATTTACTTACTTTTTTTTTGTATGCTGTAAGGCAGGGGTCACATTTCATTCTTTTTCCCATGTAAGTATCCTGTTATTGTAGCACCATTTGTTGAATTTGTTTGTTTTTACTTGTTTATTTTTGGGAAGTGCATGGCCCGGGAATCAAACCCAGGTCTCCCGCATGGCAGGTTAGAAATCTACCAGTGAACTAATGTGGTACGTACATTGCATCCCCAAATATTTACTTACTTTTAAAAAGCATAGATATATTTTATTAAAAAAAAACCTTTATTTTCTGTAAGTGGAAAAGATTTTATGTTAGGTAATTTAAAAGATAAACACATTGAAAAGGTCCCATTAACAAGAAAATAGGAAACAAAGAAATACGATTTATAAGACACCCGATGATCCCCTCTCCCCACCTCTGATTTAAAAAGAAACCTGAGAGGAAAAGACTCTTTCCAGATCCTTTTATTTTCAAGCAAGGGTGTCCTGTCTTATATCCACAGATCCATGAATCATTTCATTAGCATACTAATCTGCGTAGCTGAGAACCCTCCAGCTTCCATTCCATTTAAAGGTCCGTGGCTGGCATTTCCACCACCTCACTCTCTCTCTATGTACCTTTGAATGTTGCCCAGAACCTTTTCCACTCATCTTTTCTTTCTTTGGTTTTAGTGGAGGAGTACATAAGAGAGAGCATAGAGCTCTTTAGCTAGAAAGAGAGGGGCCCTCAAAGGGAAGCTCAAGGGAGTTTAGTTTATCCCTAGGAGTCTTCAAGTGGCGTGTGTTTTCCCTCCCAGGGCACAAATCTCCCTGGAGAAGAAACCGCGTCTGTCAGGTCAAGCCCAGGCTAGGCAGTGCGTCTATAGCACAGGGAAAGTCCCCTCGTTTAGCTTTCACTTCTGCAAGGTCCCAGCGTCTTCTCTCCCTGATTTCTGTCCTCCCTTTCTCCTAATTTTCCACCTCTAATTAGCTACATGGCCTTCCCAATGGAGGTGGAGGGATTCTGTAAGGATCATGCTGTGATCAAAATGATTATCCATGTTCCATATAAAATCGTCCTCACAGGTAGCACCAGAGACATGCCATATTTGGGAAACACGGGATAGTCAATACTTTCAAAAAGCTCCCTTGAGAGGAGCACTATGAATGCAGGGCACACAGCTCATCTCTTCCTGTATAACTTTACGCTTGATTAAACCTGGCCCATTGTCTCTTTTTTTGGTGTATAGGCTACGAATCGAACCCAAGTCTCCCACATGGCAGGCGAGCATTCTACCACTGAACTACCCAGGCACTCTTGGCCCATCACCTTTTATTCCCTCTGGAGACTGCTCCTGTGTCTTGGGCTTTGATATTTTGTCTTGGTTCACATTCGGAAATGCCATGAAGAACAATCTGATTGGACTTACTGCTGGACTTATTGTAGGAATTTTGCTGGGAGTTCTGCTCACTCTATTAACTGGCAGTCCTCTTTCTAAGAAGTCACTAGGAATGGCCTCAATACTAGGAAGCAAAATTACAGTATCAGAAGAATGTAAGGTGTTTGTGCTAGTCAGCATTCTCCATAAAAACAGAACCAACAGTATAATAAGAGGTTTATTTTAGGAATTGGCTTATGCGATGTTACAGGGCAGGCTGTAAGCTGAAAACCCCAATAAAGGTGATTTCTAAGTCTGATACAGTTGAACTCTTCAGGGCAGGCCACAATCTGGAAACTCAAAAAAAAGTGACGTTGAATTCCCCAGTAGAAGCTGGCTGGCTGAAGTAGAGGCAGAAGTTCTTTCTGACTTCTGAAATCCTCAGTTCTGGCTTTTAAGACTTCCAACTGATTGGATGAGGAGACTTCCCACATTGCTGAAGGCAAACTCCTTTGTTAATTGTAGATGCAATCATACGTAGATACAATCAACTGGTTATAGCCACAAATACACTCAAAGTAACAATCAGGCAGTGCTTACTTGACTAAACAATTGGACATTATAACTAGTCAAGTTGACACATGAAAGTAATTCACAACGTTCAACCCTGAATTTTCTTAAAAAAAAAAAGACAACAAAGCAAAATAACACAGCAATATAATGGAAAACTATTTCAGAAAACTCAGGGCAAGTCAGCCTTGGTTTACTTGAGAAATGAGAGATGTCAATTTCTTGTCTCCTCATGATGTGTCGGTTCCCAAAGTTTTCTCACTGTTTGAACCTGTTCAAGCACTGAGGGTTATTTTAGTGTTTAGAGATGCATTGCTGATTTTTCATAGCCCTGTTCATAATATTATGTCCAATACTGTACATTTCATACATTCACATGCTTCCCTTATGCACAGGGTTGTCCATACCCAGCCATGGTGCAGAACTTGATGAGTGATGCAAAGAATTTTACGCTATTGACATTTGCTACACAGAAAGTTTTTGTTTTGGTTTAAATTGTGCTCTCTTCCCTGTACTTTTTCTTTGATTAATTGCTACACCTTAAGTAGAAGCTCAGGTTCTCTTTCCACTCTAAATGAGATAGCCTCATTATTTGGCCTCATAAAATCCTGTTCCTTAACTTTGTAGCAGTTATGTTAGTTTACAATTAGTCCTGATTAATGATGATCATTTGGAGTTTCAATCGCCTCTGTCATGTGCATCTCATGGAAGGCATTGTACTCTCAAAGTCTGGGTTACTGTACCAGCTCTATCTTGGCTGCTTAATATATAGCTGTTGAGTGATTATAACTGGTCATGTTTCTATTGACTTCTAGAAGTCCAGGCAATTTTGAAATACATTTGGTGAAAATAAAGGAGGAGTACCTGTGTCATTAGTCCTATAATATCTGTCTCAATGGTTGGATATTATCAAAATAATAATAATAATAGACCTTTCCCCTTAATTTGTTCCTTAATTTTGGCAGTCCCTAGGACACATAGTGTCTTTTGGAACTAGGGAAGCATTAAGGCTGATAGTTAAGAAAGGCAAGCACTGTGTCCACTGGATTTAGTACCTGAGTCATTTTCTATTTTTTTTTTTTTACATGGGTAGGCACCGGGAATTGAACCCAGGTCTCCGGCATGACAGGCGAGAACTCTGCCACTGAGCCAGCATTGCCTGCCCTACCTGAGTCATTTTGATGCACTAAGGGGGAAAGAAATCAAATGGCAAGGTGCAAAGTGTGGGGAATAGGCAGGGGAGATAGCAGAGAGGCTGAGGATAAAGCAAGAGTTCCTAAGAGACGAGGCTGATGGGATCCAGAGCAGGATACTCAAAGGATGGACCACAAATAGGCAGGGTTTGCATCGCCAGCTTGTGAGTAATGCAATTTGCTGGGCTTCATACCTGATAGAGTGAATCAGAATCTCTGGGAGTGGAGACTCCCCATCTCCACCCCCCACACACTCCAAAAACAAAACTGTGTTTAACCAGCCCTCCAGGTGATTCTGGTACGAGTTTGAGAACCTCTGGCCCAGAGGAAAGGTGATAGGAGAAAATCTGGAATGCTACTTCCACCGAGATATGAGAGCATATAAGTTCAAATATCTGAAGTAGTTAACCAACTTGTGACTTGATAAATTTTTCTCTCTGTGTGTGAAAAAGAAGGCACAATCCTCTGCTGAGAATGAGGGCTAGGAAGTGGTTTAAGAGGAGAACTGAAGGGCGGGCAATGGTGGCTCAGTGGCAGAATTCTAGCCTGCGGTGCCAGAGACCCGGGTTCAATTCCCAGTGGCTTCCCATGCGGGGGGGGGGGGGGAAATAAAAAAAGGAGAGCCGAGGGTCTGAAAGAGCTGCCCTGGGCAATGGAAGGGGAACATCCTAAAGTGAGCAGGTTGGAGACTCAGATGAACTTAGAGATGGAAAGTTGGGAGTGAAACCAATTCATGGACCTTCTCAGGCAACAGAAAAGACAGAGTTGATGTGATCCAGTATTGGGGTGTTTACAGTGTTTACAGAGTGGGTGCTGCTGAATTAGTGGACCATCATTAGACCAGAGAGTTCCAGGAAGTGAAATCTGTAAGGGAAGAATATAGACTGGATGGGAACAAAGGGGAGATCTGGCTGGAGATGCTGGTGAAGTCAAGGAAGAAGGGCACTGGGAGTAAGGGATGCTACAGCCGCAAGGGTAGTGGGCTTTGGGCGGAGAGAGGAGTGCTGATGTGTCAGCCTTCAGAAGGGACCTCCAAGACTGACTAAAAGGCAAAGAAAGCATCTAATAACAAAGGCAGAGTGCAAAGGCAAACAGAAGAAAGAGCTTGGGGGGAACAGAAGGAAAAAATTATAATTAAAATTAAAAAAAGAGTTATATCACTATCTTCAAAGAACTGAAAGCAGGCATTGTATCTGTGAAAGAACAAGATGCCTAGGCAAGGAAATCATCAGAAAATAGGCAAAGAGCTCTTGGAACTTAAAAAAAATGGGAGCTGTCATGGTTAGGGACACGTGTCAACTTGGCCAAGTTGTGGTACCTGTTTATCTGATTGGGCAAGCAATGAGGACATTTCACAGGATTAGGTCATGAGCACATCAGCTGCATCCACAGCTGAATCCATTTGTAATCAGCCAAAAGGGAGTGTCTTCTGCAATTAGTGATGCTAAATCTAATCATGGGAAGCCTTTTAAGGAGAACTCAGAGGAGAGAGGCCCCATTCCTGTTTCGGCTGGTGAGCCTCTCCTTTGGAGTTCAT
>PVIY010030886.1:0-30503 GCA_004026745.1 Myrmecophaga tridactyla | reverse complement strand
TTCAATTCCCTGAGTCCCTGGTCATATTTTTCCATTTTTTCCCTATATTTTCTTTTTCTTGCAGGATTTCAGATGTTCCATCCTCCAGTTCACTTATCCTATGTTCTGTCTCTCGAAATCTACCATTGTCGGTTTCCATTGTTTTTTTCATCTATTCTACCTTGCCTTTCATTCCCATAAGTTCTGTGATTTGTTTTTTTCAGACTTTCCATTTCTTCTTTTTGTTCATTCCTTGCCTTCTTTATATTCTCCCTCAATTCATTGATTTCATTTTTGATGAGGTTTTCCATGTCTGTTCGTATTTTCTGAATTAATTGTTTCAGCTCCTATATGTCATTTGAATTGTTGGTTTGTTCCTTTGACTGGGCCATGTCTTCAATTTTCCTAGTGTGATTTTTTATTTTTTGCTGGTGTCTAGGCATTTAATTACCTTAAATAGTTTATTCTGGAGATTGCTTTCACTTCTTTTACCTAGGGTTTTCTTGCTGGATGAATTTGTTGTCTATCTGTTCTTTGACATTCAGTTCAGCTTTATCTGGACCTCTAGCTTAAGTTTTGTTTAACAGAGGAGAATTTTTCAGTTCTTGTTTTCTTGTTTCTTGCCCTGCTCGTATGGTGCCTCCCCCCCCCACTCTTAGGAGGGTCTACTTAGATATTATAGACCCCAGCCAGATTTTCCCAGACCAAACTTGCCTCTTATCAGGAGGAAAGAGTCACCTGCGTCGGTTTTCCCTGAGGGTGAGACCCAGCAGGTTGAAAGACTTTCCTGTGAAGTCTCTGGGCTCTGTTTTTCTTATCCTGCCCAGTATGTGGTGCTTGTCTGCCTGCAGGTCCCACTAGCATAAGATGATGTGGTACCTTTAACTTTGGCGGACTCTCCCTGCTGGGGGCATGGTGGAGACAGAAGAGAGGTTGTAGGCTGGTTTTAATGGCTTCAAATTACCAAGCCTTGGTGTCTGAATTATTTGAGGGAGGGATTCCACCTGAGTTGGGCTTCATCCCTCCCCTGGGGAAGGCACAGGCTCCAGACAAGCCCCCCAAAGAGCTCACTTCTGCCTATGCCTGGGACAGTTGCAGCCTAAGAAGTCCTGCTGTTATATCCAAAGGCAGTCAAGCCTTTGTAGAAATACAGCCACAAAAACCTCTGTTTCCTTCTCTTTTTTCCCCCTTTTTCTGTCAGCCCTGCCCCCTTGGCACCAGGGCAAAAATGAGCAACCTCTGCTTTGACCAGGTTCACCTAAGCTGGGGGCCTATTTTTAGTAGTCAGAATTTGTTAATTAATTCCACAATTGGCGTTTGATTGTGCTCAGTCCCTGCTGCTGGTAAGGTTCCTTTCCTTTCCCCTCTGGGAAGCAGCCTATGGGGGAGGGGCGCTGACCACTGCAGCTTTGGGAACTCACAGTTCTGGGGGGGCTCGCAGCCAGTCCAGCTGGTCCAGACTGGGGTACGCTGTGTGTCTGGCCACTGACATGGCCCCAGGAGCTGTTCTGTACTGTTTCTGGTTATTTAGTAGTTGTTCTGGAGGACAAACTAAAATGCGCACATTGTTAAGCTGCCATTTGACCCGGAACTATAATTTTTTTAATGTGCTACTGGATTCGAATTGCAGGAATTTTGTTGAGGATTTTTGCATCTATATTTACTAGAGAGATTGGCCTGTAGTTTTCTTTTCTTGTAATATCTTTGTCTGGCTTTGGTATGAGGGTGATGTTGGCTTTGTAGAATGAGTTAGGTAGCTTTCCCTCCTCTTCAATTTTTTTGAAGAATTTGAGCAGGATTGGTACTAATTCTTTCTGGAATGTTTGGTAGAATTCACATGTGAAGCCATCTGGTCCCGGACTTTTCTTTTTGGGGAGCTTCTTAATGACTGATTCAATTTCTTTACTTGTGATTGATTTGTTGAGGTTCTCTATTTCTTCTCAAGTCAATGTTGGTTGTTCATGCCTTTCTAGGAAGTTGTCCATTTCATCTACATTGTCGTATTTATTAGCATAAAGTTGTTCATAGTATCCTGTCATTACTTCCTTTATTTCTGTGGGGTCATTTGTTATGTCTCCTCTTCCATTTCTGATTTTGTTTGTATCCTCTCTCTTCTTCTTTTTGTCAACCTCACTAAGGGTCCATCAACCTTATTGATTTTCTCATAGAACAACTTCTGGTTTTGTTGATTTTCTCAATTGTTTTCATGTTCTCAATTTCATTTATTTCTGCTCTAATCTTCATGATTTCTTTCGTTTTGCTTGCTTTGGGGTTAATTTGCTGTTCTTTCTCTAGTTCTTCCAAGTGGACAGTTAATTCCTTGATTTTTGCTCTTTCTTCTTTTTAAATATAGGCTTTGGGCAATATATTTTCCTCTTAGCACTGCTTTGCTGCATTCCATAAATTTTATATGTTGTGTTTTCATTTTCATTTGCCAGGAGATATTTACTGATTTCTCTTGTAATTTCTTCCTTGACCCACTGGTTGTTTAAGAGTGTGTTGTTGAGCCTCCATATATTTGTGAATTTTCTGGCACTCTGCCTATTATTGATATCCAGCTTCATTCCTTTATGATCTGAGAAAGTGTTTTGTATGATTTCAATTTTGTTAAATTTTATTGAGACTTGCTTTGTGACCCATCATATGGTCTATCATTGAGAATGATCCATGACCACTTGTGAAAAAGGTGTATCCTGCTGTTGTGGGGTGTAATGTTTTATATATGTCTGTTAAGAGTATCTCATTTATTGTATTATTCAAATTCCCTTTTTCTTTATTGATCCTCTGCCTAGATGTTCTGTTCATTGATGAGAGTGGGGAATTGAAGTCTCCAACTATTATGGTAGATGTGTCTATTTCTCTTTTCAGTGTTTGCCGCATGTATTTTGGAGCATTCTGGCTCGCTGCATAAATATTTATGATTGTTACGTCTTCTTGTTGAATTAATTAATTCAACATTAATACATTGTGTCCTTCTTTGTCTCTTTTAACTGCTTTACATTTGAAGTCTAATTTGTTGGATATTAGTATAGCTACTCCTCCTCTTTTCTGATTGTTATTTGCATGGAATATCGTTTCCTAACCTTTCACTTTCAACCTATGTTTATCCTTGGGTCTAAGATGCATTTCCTGTAAACAGCATATATATGGGTCCTGTTTTTTTTAATCCATTCTGCCAGTCTATGCCTTTTGATAGGGGAGTTTAATCCATTAACATTTAGTGTTATTACTGTACAGGTAGTATTTTCTTCTACCATTTTGCCTTTTGGATTTTATATGTCATATCCAATTTTTCTTCTTTTTATCTTTACTGATAGTCTTCATATCTATACTCTTCTCCACACCTCTCTCTGCTGTCTTTTCTTATCTGTCTCTAGTGCTCCCTTTAGTATTTCTTGCAGAGCTGGTCTCTTGGCCACAAATTCTCTCAGTGAATTTTTGTCTGCAAATGTTTTAATTTCCCCCTCATTTTTGAAGGTCAGTTTTGCTGGATATAGAATTCTTGGTTGGCAGTTTTTCTTATTTAGTATCTTAAATATATCATCCCACTGACTTCTTGCCTCCATGGTTTCTGCTGAGAAATCTATGCATAGTCTTATTGGGCTTCCCTTGTATGTGATGCATTGTTTTTCTCTTGCTGCTTTCAAGATTCTCTCTTTTCTTTGACATCTGACATTCTGATTAGTAAGTGTCTTAGAGTACGTCTATTTGGATCTATTCTCTTTGGGGTATGCTGCACTTCTTGGATCTGTAATTTTAAGTCTTTCATAAGAGTTGGGAAATTTTCAGTGATAATTTCCTCCATTAGTTATTCTCCTCATTTTCCCTTCTCCTTCTAGGACACCCAGAACACGTATATTCATGCGCTTCATTTTGTGATTCAATTCCCTGAGTCCCTGCTCATATTTTCCCATTCTTTTCCCTATATTTTCTTCTGCTTGTCGGATTTCAGGTGTCCCATCCTCCAGTTCACTAACTCTATCTTCTGCCTCTTGAAATATGACATTTAGGTTTCCACTGTTTTCTTCATCTCTTCTATTGTGCTTTTCATTCCCATAAGTTCTGCGATTTGCTTTTTCAGACTTTTGATTTCTTCTTTTTGTTCATTCCTTGCCTTCTTTATATCCTCCCTCAATTCATTGATTTTATTTTTGGTGAGGTTTTCCATGTCTGTTCGAACATTCTGAATTAATTGTTTCAACTCCTGTATCTCATTTGAATTGTTGGTTTGTTCCTTTGACTGGGCCATTTCTTCAGTTTTCCTAGTATGATTCATTATTTTTTGCTGACTTCTAGGCATTTAATTACCTTAATTGGTTTATTCTGGAGATTGTTTTCATTTTTTTTTTCCTAGGATTTTCTTGCTGGATGCCTTTGTTGTCTTTTGGTTCTTTCACACTCAGTTCAGCTTATTCTGGACCTCTAGCTTAGATTTTGTTTTACAGATCAGAATTTTTCAATTCTTGTTTTCTTGTTTCTTGCCCTGCCTGTATGATCCCCCCCACCACCGACTTAGGAGGGTGTACTTAGGTATTATAGACCCCAGTCAGATTTTTCCAGACAAAACTGTTCTCCTCTCATGAGGAAAGAGTCACCTGCATCAGTTTTCTCTGAGGGTGAGATCCAGCAGATTCTAAGGCTTTCCTATGAAGTCTCTGGACTTTGCATTTTGCCTATCCTGCCCAGTATGTGGTGCTTTTCTGCCTGCAGGTCCCACCAGCATAAGGTGATGTGGCACCTTTAACTTCAGCAGACTCTCCCTGCTGGGGGGCGTGGTGGGGACAGAGGAGAGGTTGTAGGCTGGCTTTAATCTATTCACTTTTCCAGACCTTGGGATCTGAATTCCTTGAGGGAGGGATTCCATCTGAGCTGGGCCCCATCCCTCTCCTGGGGAAGGCACAGCCTCCAGACAAGCTCTGAAACAAGTTCAATTCTGCCTATGCCTGGGGTAGTGGAATCTGAGAAGCCTTGCAGCTGTATCCAAAGAGTAATCAATCCATAGAAACACAGCCACAAAAGAGAGAAAAAACTTTTCAGAGCAAGACCCCATTCCTCAGGTTTGCCAATCAAGAGCTTATGTTGGTACGTTGTTCTGTGTATCTCCAGATCCTATGTGTCCCCTCCTTTCCTGCAGGACCCAGACCTTTTCAGATCCAAAAAAACCTTTTTTTTTTTTTCTGCCAGGCCTGTTCCCTCTGCAACAGGGCAAAAACCAGCGACATCCACTTCTACTCAAGTTTCAGCTGAGCTTGGGGCCTATTTTTAGTAGTCCAAATTTGTTCATTAATTCCACACTTGGTGTTTGGTTGCACTCAGCCCCTGCTGCTAGTAAAGTCTCTTTCCTTTCCCCTCTGGGAAGCAGTCTGTGGGGGAGAGGTGCCAGCCACTGTGGCTTGGGGAACTCAGGGTTTGCAAGGGGGGGGGGCTCACAGCTGGTCCAGTTGGTCCAGACTGGGGTACGTTGTGTGCCCGGTCACTGATGTGGCCCCAGCAGTTGTTTTGTACTGTTTCTGGCTATTGATTAGCTGCTCTGGAGGATGAACTAAATCCCACACCTCACTAAGCAGCCATCTTGGCTCCTCCTCCAATATGGGTTTTGTTTTGCTTTTTTTTTAAATGGAGTCTCACACATATATGGAGGACTGTATTTTTTTTTAAACTTTTTTATTGTGAATATAAAACATGTACAAAAAAGTACATTTCACAAGTAGTTATGGAACAGATTTTAAAGTTAGGTATGGGTTACAGTTCCATGATTTTTTGTTTTTTCTTCTAGCTGCTCCAAGACACTGGAGACCAAAAGAAATATCAATATAATGATTCAGCAATCATACTCATTTGTTAAATCCTATCTTCTCTATTACACTCCTTCTCTTTTCTTGTGAAAAATAACATATATACAAAAAAGTAATAAATTTCAAAGTACATTACAACAAGTAGTTGTAGAACAGTTTTCAGGCTTTGGTATGGGTTACAAGTCCACAATTGTAAGTTTTTACTTCTAGCTGCTCTAAGGTTTAGATCCTAAAAAGAAATATCAATATAATGATTCAGCACTCATATTCATTTATAAAACTCTGCCTTCTCAGTATAACTCCACCATCCACCTTTGATCTTTCTCCCACTCTTTAGGGGTATTTGGGCTATGGCCATTCTAACTTTTTCATGTTGGAAGGGACTGTTGATAATATGGGATATGGGGATGGAACAATTAATGTTCTGGAAAGGCTGGCTTCTCTGCATTTCAGGTCTCATCTGGAGGTTGTAGGTTCTGGAAATTTACGCTAATGTATGGAACCTTTGTAGAATCTTATATATACATATATATCTTCCTTTGTCCTAAGTATTCTTTGGGATTGGCAGGAATAGTTTTGGTTGGGGGTTAGCATGTTATGATAGGTAGCAATGTCTAACTGAATCTTGCATAAGAATGACCTCCAGAATAGTCTCTCAACTCTATCTGAACTCTCTCAGCCACTGATACCTTATTTGTTACACTTCTTTTCCCCCTTTTAGAATAGCATTGTTGATCCCATGGTGCCAGGTCCTGGTTCATCTCTGGGTGTCATCTCCCATGCTGCCAGGAGACCTTCATCCCTGGATGTCATGTGCCATGTATGGGAGAGGGTAATGGTTTCACTTGCAGAGTTGGGCTTTGAGAGAGAGAGAGGCCACATCTGAGCAAGAAAAACAATCCTCCAGAGGTGACTCTTTGGCATACCTATAGGTAGGCTAAGCTTCTCCACTACATACAAAAGCTTTAAAAGAGCAAACCTCAAGATCAAGGGCTTGACCTATTGATTTAGGTGTCCCTAATATTTGACACAGTATCCAGGATTTCCCCAATGGTGAAGTTTAATATTCCATATTTTTCTCCTATCCCTCAAGGGACTTTGCCAATACTTTTTTTTTCTTTCTGTATGCTGTATGCCAAGTACATTTTATTATTTTTCCATGTGATTATCCTGCTATTACAGCACCATTTTTGTTGAATTTTGTTGGTTGTTTTACTTGTTTGTTTTTTGGGAAGTGCACGGACCGGAAATTGAACCTGGGCCCCCCACATGGCAGGCAAGAATTCTACCACTGAACTACGCTTGCACCCCTCTGCCAATACTTTTTGATTATCTGCTTAACATACTCTGGGATGTATCCAGGCATTATTAAGCTGTATAGGATTAAAGGCCCTCGTTCTTATTCTGGGATCCCTGTGTTTGGATTGTTTAAATGATCTGTCCAGAAGGTTGAATTACACTATGTGGAAAAGAAAATTTAGGTTCGGGACAAAATAAACCTTTCTTCCTTTGATGTTGTTCTAGTTTGCTAGCTGCCAGAATGCAATAAACCAGAAACAGAATGGCTTTTAAAAGAGGAATTTAATAAGTTGCTAGTTGACAGTTCTAAGGCCCCGAAAATGTCCCAATTAAAACAAGTCTATAGAAATGTCCAATCAAAGGCATCCAGGGAAAGATACCTTGGTTCAAGAAGGCCAACAACGTTCAACATTTCTCTCTCAGCTGGAAGGGCACATGGCAAACATGGTGGCGTCCACTGGCTTTCACATGGCTCTACCAAAAAGGGACTCTCTCTCCAAAATGTTTCCTCTTTTGAAGGATTCCAGCAAGCAACTCCACCTTCAGTAGGTGGAGACACACCTCCATGGAAATCATCTAATCAAAAGTTACCACCCAGAACTGGGTGAGTCACATCTTCATGGAAACAATCAAAATGCTCCCACCCAGCAATATTGAATGAGGATCAAAGGGCATGGCTTTTCTGGGGTCCACCACAGATTCAGACCAGCACAGATGTCAAAGAGTAGGTAAAGTACAGACAATGTCTTCCGTGCGCATGCATGCTAAATTACCTTAATTCTAACCTGGTTAGCTTTGTTCTTATCTCTAAATACCAGGTTATATATATTTACGTAGCCCCTCAAAATCCAGAAATAGCAATTACCATTCCAGAATAAATGTGACTGCATTAAGAGCTTACAATCTAGGCCCTAGTTTTTTTTTGTGTGTGTGTTTTTTTAATAAGTATGTTCTAAATGCGATCATGGAATATTTACTCTTTTGTTTCTGGCTTATTTTGCCTGATGAAATGTCCCACAGGTTCATTCACATCATTGCATGCCCCAATTTGGGTATATTTTATTTTTTTCTCTTGCCTGATTTCTCTGGCTAGAAATTCTAGTACAATATTGAATAACAGTGTTGACAGTGTTCTTGTCTTGTTCCTGATCTTACGCATAAAGCTGTCTTCACTACTGAGTATTCTATTTGCTGTGGGATTTTCATAAATATCTTTTATCATGTTAAGAAAGTTCCCTTCTATATTTAGTTTTCTGAGTGTTATCATGAAAAGATGTTAGATTTTGTCAAATATCTTTCCTGCATCAATGAGATGATAATATTTTTTCCTTTATTATATTACTGAGGTGTATTACATTGATTGATTTTCTTAGGTTGAACTATCCTCATTTTCCTGGAATAAATACAACCTAGTCATAGTACATAATACTTTTGTTTGTTTGTTTGTTTTTTAAACTTTTTTTATTAATTAAAAAAATTAACAAAAAAACATTAAGATATCATTCCATTCTACATATACAATCAGTAATTCTTAATATTATCACATAGTTGCATATTCATCATTTCTTAGAACATTTGCATCGATTTAGAAAAAGAAATAAAAAGACAACAGAAAAAGAAATAAAACGATAATAGAGAAAAAACAATTATACATACCATACCCCTTACCTCTCACTTTCATTTCATAATACTTTTTAATATATGGTAGGATTCAGTTTGTCAGTATTTCATTCCAGATTTTTGCATCTATATTCATACAAGATATTTGTCTCTGATTTTCTTGTGCATTTTATGTGACTTTGGTTTTGAGGTAAGTCTGGACCCAGAATGAATTAGAAAGTAATCCTTTCTCTTTTGTTTCATAGAAGAGTGTTCTAGTTTGCAACCTACTGGGATGTGATATACTAGAAACAGAATAGCTTTTAAAAGGAGAATTTATTATGTTGCTAATTTACAGTTCTAAGGCTGTAAAAATGTCCAAATTAAGGGAAGCCTATTGGAATGTCCAATCTAAGGCATCCAGGTAAAGATACCTTGGTTCAAGAAGGCCAATGACATTCAGGGTTTCTCCCTCAACTGGAAGGGCACATGGCGAACATGGAGACATCTACTAGCTTTCTCTCCAGGCTTCTTGTTTCATGAAGCTCCCCCAGGGCATTTTCCTTCTTCATCTCCAAAGGTCTCTGGCTGCCCAGGCTCTGTTGGTCTTGGTGGCTCTTGTGGCTCTTGAACTTTTTCCAAAATGGTTCCTTCTTAACGGTCTCCAGTAAGCAACCCCACCTTGAGTGGGTGAAGACACATCTCCATGAAAACAATCTAATCAATAGTTACCTCTCACAATTGGTGCATCCCATCTCCATGGAAATAATAAAAAAAGCTCCCACCCATCAATAGTGAATGAAGATTAAAGGACATGCCTTTTCTGGGGTCCACACAGATTCAAACCAGTATATTCCACCATTAGCTCCCCCAAAAGACATGTTCTCTCCAAATTCAAAATACATTAATTCCATAAAAAATACAAAGTCTGAAACAGTACAAAATCTCATCAAAGTTAGTTACAGGCATGGTCTGTCCTCTGGCGTTGGGCCTGTAAAGCTCAGAACAAGTTATTTTCTGCCAACATACAAAGGAGGGACAGTCATAGGATAAATACACACATTTCCATAGGGAGAAATTGGAAGGAACACAGGGGTCCCTGGAATCAAGGAGTTTCAAAAACCTGCAGGACAAACTCCAATAGATTTCAAAGTCTGAGAGTCATTTATCATTGCAGCTTTAGAAAGTGGCAGTCCCTCCCTTTCCAAGGGCCTACAGAGCGGCCTGCCTCTCTCTGAATACAACCTTGGGGGACATTGGGGAGACCACCTTTTTCTTGGCTCCACCCTCTCCAAGAATCAAGGCCAAACCCAGGCTTTCTACCATCTCCAGGGCACATGTTCAACCTCTCCACGTAGTGGGAGCCAGGCTCTCCTCAATTCCCAAGGAATGTGCTCCAACCCTCCAAGACCTGAGGCAGCACAACTTTTCCACTGCAATAAGGTGGAAGACCCGCTCTCTGCCTTCAGGGCAAACTTACCCTCTCCAAGTACCTGGATGGGTCCACTCTCCTGGCCCAAGGTCTCTTGACTTCAGACCTTAGCCTCCATGGTTCTGCCTCTAAAGACATTTTATCTTCACTTTGTCCCTTTTCTAAATCTTTTAGTCCAGACTGGCAGCGGTTCTGTTTACACAGATCCCACAACACTCTTGTTGATTTTCTCTGTAGTAGGCAAGGATCATGTCCATTAGACAAAAGGAGTTTCCACAAATCTTTCCTGGATTACTCTGTCTCCAATCCTGGCTTTTTCTGAAATGGCCAACTGCTTCCATGTTTGGTTAAATCCTCACATGGAGCACTATTCTCTGAGATCTCCTTTTCTGGAAGCCCAGAATTTTCCAGATCCTCAATGTCTGGTTTCTTTATATTCAAGGTTTCAATTCTCAGCTTATCTCTTTCCTGTCACATTTCACTATAAGCTGCAGGGAGAAACCAGGATGCACTTTCCACATTTAATTTGGAAATCTCTTCTGCTAAATATTCAAGTTCATGGCTTTTAAAATCTGCCCTCCATCTAAAGCTAGCAGTCCATTTTCTTTCTTTTAATTTTTAAAAATATAACAACATATAAACATGAACATTCTTCCATATGATCATTCCATTCTTGGTATATAATAAATAACTCACAATATCATCACATTGTTGTATATTCATCACTGTGATCATTTCTTAGAACATTTGCACCAATTCAGAAAAAGAAATAAAAAGAAAAAAACTCATACATACCATACCCCTACCCCCTCCCTCTCATTGACCACCAGTATTTCCATCTACCCAATATATTTTAGCTTTTGTTTCCCTTATTTTTTTCTATACTCCTTACCACTCCCATTCATTGATCATTAGCATTTCAATCCACTAAATCTACTCCAAAATTTGCTCCCCCTATTATTTATCTATCTTTAATCCATATGTTTTATTCATCTGTCCATACCATAGATAAAAGGAGCATCAGACAGAAGGTTTTCACAATCACATAGTCACATTGCAAAAGCTATATCATTATACAATCATCTTCAAGAAACATGGTTATTGGAACACAGCTCTACATTTTCAGGCAGTTCCCTCCAGCCTCTCCATTATAACTTAACTAAAAAGATGATATGTATATAATGTGTATGAATAACCTCCAGGATAACCTCTTGACTCTGTTTGAAATCTCTCAGCCATTGACATTTTATTTTGTTTCATTTCCCTTTCCCCCTTTGGTCAAGAAGATTTTCTCAATCCCTTGGTGCTGAGTCCCAGCTCATTCTAAGATTTCTGTCCCACCTTGCCAGGAATGTTAACAGCCCTGGGAGTCATGTGTCATGGTGGGGGGGGGGGCAGTGAGTTTGCTTGTTGTGTTGGCTGAGAGAGAGAGAGAGAGAGAGGCCACATCTGAGCAATAAAAGAGGTTCTCTGGGGTGACTCTTAAGTCTAATTTTAAGTAGCCTTAGTCTATCCTCTGCAGGGATAAGCTTCATATGAACAAACCCCAAGATTGAGGGCTTAGCTTATTGCTTTGTTTGTCCCTACTGCTTGTGAGAATATCAGGAATTCTCCACATGGGGAAGTTGAATTTTCCCCCTTTCTTGCCATTTCCCCAAGGGGACTTTACTAGCAGTCCGTTCTCATAAACGTTCTGCAACTTTAAAACAAGGGTCGCCTTCCTTCCAGTTTGCAATAATGCATACCTCATTGCTGTCTAAGGCCTTATCAGAAGTATCTTTAGAGTCCACATTTCTACCAAGATTCTCTTTAAAGCATTCTAGTCCCTCTCTATCAATCTCTTCACAAGTCTTCCAGAATCTTCCCCTTATCCATTTAAAAAGCCATTCCATCATTTTTGGTATTTGCAAACCACAGCAGCACCCCACTCCTCGTACCAAAATGTGTTCTAGTTTGCAAGCTGCTAGAATGAGATGTACCAGAAATGGAATGGCTTTTTAAAGGGGAATTTATTAAGTTGCTAGTTTACATGTTCTAAGGCCATGAAAATGTCCAAATTAAGGGAAGGTTATAGAAATGTTCAATCTAAGGTATCCAAGGAAAGATAGCTTTGTTCAAGAAGGCTGATGATGTTCAGGATTTCTCTTAATTTGAAAGATATGTGGTGAACATGGAGACATCTGTTAGCTTTCTCTCTAGGCTTCTTATTTCATGAAGCTCCCCCAGGGGCATTTTCCTTCTTCATCTCTAAAGGTCCCTGGCTACGTGGCCTCTGTTGGTCCTGATGGCTCTCGTCGCTCTAAAGCTTTTTCCAAAATGGTTCCCTCTTGAAGGGCTCCCGTAAGCAACCCCACCTTGAATGGGTGGAGACACATCTCCATGGAAGCCATCTACTCAAAGTTACCACCCACAATTGGGTGGGCCCCATCTCTATGGAAACAATCAAAAACCTCCCACCCAGCAATATTAAGTGAGGATTAAGGACATGTCTTTTCTGGGTTCCACACAGATTCAAACCAGCACAAAGAATGTGAGAGAATTCATAGGAAATTTTCTTTAAAAGTTTGTAGAAATCAGTGGTGAAACCATGTGGTCCTGGGTTTTTCTTTGTTAGGAGGTTTTTAACTATTGGTTCAATCTTTACTTGTAGGTCTGTCAAGATTTTCTATTTCTTCTTGTGTCAGCTTAGGTGATTTGTAATGTTTTAGGAATTTCTCCATTTCATCTAGGTTTTTTAATTTGTTGGCATACAATTGTTCATATTACCCTCTTGTAATCCTTTTTCATTTCTGTAAGGTCAGTAGAAATGTGTCTACCCTGATTCCTGATTTCAGTTATTTATGTCCTTTCTGTTTTTCTTTATTAGTCTAGCTAAAAGTTTGTCAATTATATTGTGTTTGTTTTCAAAAACCCAACTTTTTGTTTTGTTGATCCTTGTCATCTTTTTCCACACTTTTACTTTCAACCTCTCTGTGTCTTGGTACCTAAAGTGAGTCTCTTCTAGACAGCATATAGATGGAATATGTTTTTTCATTCAATCTACAAATCTCTGACCTTAAACAGGAGGATTTAATTCAGTTATATTTAAGATAATAAGTGAGAATGAAGGTTTTACCTCTGCCTTTCAGCCATTTGTTTTCTTTATGTCTTCTCTATATATTTTTTCTCTATTACTTCATTGGTTTTTTTCCTCAATTTAGTTGCTTTTTGTTGGGTACATGGGCAATGGAGGCCAGCCCTAGGGATGCAAATTGAGAGGCCCCCACATGGATGAAGACTAAATGTGGTGGAGCCCAGGGGTGAGGGACTGGCAGATGACAGCCGCATGGCTTCCTGGCTGGCAGTGGTGTTCTGGGCCAATCGTCCTTTCTTGAGTGAAGATAGCCTCTTCTTGGTGCCTGGGTTTGGACATTTTCATTTCCTTGGAGCTGTAGACTTGTAACTTATTAAAGTTCCCTTTTAAAAAAAGAAACAGGAACAAAATTACAATAGAGAATGTCAATTCCAAATAAGATCCTACAGGTTCTGCTGATTTTCACATTGAGTGGCAGGGCTCAAGTGACCATTAGGAGAGAATTTTATTTTAAAAGTATAATCTTAAGCTGAAGGCTTTCCATTAACCATCACAATTAAACATTCCAAAGGAGACCCATGTTGTGAAAATGGTCACTTAACCCACCCAAACATCTCAAACCCACTCTTTGCTCACCTTCTATAACTTCATTTTTAAAAAGTTTCTTTTCCTTCCTTTTTTCCCTTCATTTTTGGAAGATATTTTACTAATACAGAATTATTTGTTGACAGTTTGGGTTTTTTTTTTTTTAAGGGCTTTAAATATGCAACCCACTGACTTCTGTCCTTCAAGGTTTCTGATGAGAAATCCAATGTTAATTTTATTGGGGAGTTGCTTTTATATGACAATTCTCTTCCTTCTTGCTGCTTTCAAAATCCTCTGTCTTTAGAATTTGACAATTTCACTCAAATATGTCTTGAAACAGATTTCTTAGAGTCTATCCTACTCAAGTTCATTGTACTTCCTGGATATGTATATTCATGTCTTTCTCAGATTTGGAAAGTTTTCAGCCATTATTTCTTCAAATACTTTTTCTCTCTCCCTCTCTCTCTCTCTCATCCTTTTGGGACTCTAAAATTGCATATACTGATATCCTTGATTGTGTCTCTCATAGGTCCCTCAGGCTCTGTGCATTTTCCTTCATTATTTTTACCTTCTGCTCCACACTCAATAATTTGAATTGTCTTGTCTTCAAGTTCACCTATTCTGCTGTTCAAGTTCAAATCTGCTGTTGAATCTACTTAATGACTTTTTTTTTTTCATTTTAATTACTGTACTTTGTAGCTCCAAAATTTCTGCTTGGTTCCTTTTTATAATTTCCATCTCTTTATTTTGTTCAGAAAATGATTTCCTAATTTTCTTTAGTACTTTGTATATGGATTCCTTTAGCTCATTGAACATATTTAAAGTCTTTGACTGATAGCTCCAATGTCTGAGCTTCCTCTGGGATGGTTCTGGCAAATTCTTTTTTCTTGTGAATGGGCAATACTTTTCTGTTTCTTCGTGTGTTTTGTAAATTTTTGTTGAGAACTAGACATTCTGAGTATTATGTTGTTATAGCTCTGGAAACTTAATTCTCTCACCTCTCTGAGAATGCTAGTTTGTTGTTGATGATGATGTCCAGAACCATGAACTTGTAACTCTTACAGGTATTTTTGATCCCAAATGGAAAGAGAAAAAATGAAGTACTGCTTTTTTAAGAGTCCTCTGCCACTTTTGTCTGAGGGGGGCTGGAAAATGACAGCCCTCAGACTCAGGTCCCCATGATCTTATATAGGTGATCAAAAGCAGTGATCAGTGATCAGATCAGGCTCCCCTGGGTTTTGGAGGACTAATGGATTTTCTCTTGGGCATGTTTTGAAGTGACGAATTCTGTGTTCAGATTGCACATAGGATATAATCATAGGCTTCTTTATAACTTATACTAAGAAGTCTTTTTCACCCCAAGATAATAAAAATATTTTTCTTCTCTCATGGTTTTGTAAAATTTAAAGCTTTAATATCATTGTATTTATTTTTATATACTGTATGCTGTAGGTATCTAACTTTTTTCCTGATTGGTTAGATAATTATCTTTTGGGGGCTGATTTAAAATTCTACTTTTATTATATACTTAATACCTTAATAACATCAGTCTATTAGAATCCATTTACCTAATTTTTCCTGCTGCCAAGCCTCATGATTTAATGACTGCTGTTTTTACAATATTTTTCATATCTGCTAGTGCAAGTCTAGTATCCTTAGTCTTTTTTTTCCAAAAATTATCAGTATTTTCAACAACAAGACAAAAAAACTAAAAATGGACAAAAGACTTGAATAGACACTTCTCCTTAGAAGATATACAAATGGCCAATAAGTACATGAAAAGATAGATGCTCAACATTATTAGCCACTAGGGAAATATAAATAAAAACCACGATGAGATACCACTTCACATACACTAGACAGGCTAGTATAAAAAAAAAAAAGGAAAAGAACAAGTGTGAGAGAGAATGTGGAAAAATACAAACACTTGTTCTTTGTTGGCAGGAATGTAAAGTGATACAGTACTGCTGTGGATAACAGTTTGGTGTTTCTCAGAAAGTTAAGTATAGAATTACCGCATGACCTTGGAATCCCACTTCTAGATATATACCCCCAAAGAACTGAAAGTATGAACATAAACAGACATTTGCATTCCACTGAATTCTGACTCAATACTATACTGTGAAACTCTTGATTAGATTATCTCCACTGAGATAAGACCCAATAAATATGTTCATTGGTTGAGTTAGTGGGAAATACATCTTCACACAATCTACAAACAATTTTTGTACATACATATGAGTATTTTTCTGAGAGATCTAGAAGAAATGCTCAGTTGCAGGAATTGTTCAGTTGTGTTTGTTTTTTTAAAATCATTAACCATGTGCCAGGCACTGTTATAAGTCCTTTAAATATATTAACTCTGTTAATCCTTACAACAACCCTATGAAGTAGGCTCTACAATTATTCCTATTTTGTAGAGGCGAGTCTAAGGTACAGTGAAATTTAGTAACTTGCCCAAAGTTTCACAGCTAGTAAGTAGCTGAGCCACAATTTGAACCCAGAAAGTCTTGGTCCAGAACACACATTTGGACCTTTCTACTTTGCTTAAAGTTTGTCTCTTTGTATTTTCCCAGAAACAATGATTTAGAGTGCCCTTTTCTGTACACCATTGCCTACATGGTTATTATCAGGCTTTTTATTTTTTGCCAGTATAATAGGTAAAAAATATTTAGTTGTTGCCTTAATTTACATTTAATTGACTCTTAATAAAAGGGCTCATCTCTTCCAAATTTACTGGCTATTTGAATTTCTTCTATGAATTCATATCCTTTGCCCATTTTTCTGTTGAGTTGTTCTTTTCTTGGTGAAATGTAGCAATTCTTATTCTGTGGCAAATATTTTTTGTCCATCTGTTTCTTCGTTTTGGTGTTTTTGGTTATTCTTTACGTATAAAATATATTAACTGTGTCCTAAATAGTTTTGTCTTTTTCAAGATGACCGCCCCTTCTCTAAAGACAAATTTATTTGCTTATAATTCTTCTAATATTTATGCTTTTTTATGTTGTTGTGTTTTTAATAGTTGCTCTTGGAATTTATTTTTGCATAAGCATGACCTGTATTATTTAGTCTCTTCATGAATATAATTTTCTGTAGCTGAAAATTTATTAAACAAATTTTTGAATTTCTATTTGGTTGTTGACATCCTATCAGTTGTTGGGGATAAAATGATGTACAAAAAGAGAAGGTCCCTACCTTAACAGAGTTTACATAAGAGGTAGAGGCAGACAATTAACAAGTAAACAAATAATCCAATTAACTACTGCTTTTAATAACAAGTATTATTCGTTATTAAAATGCTGCATAATGGATAACTTCTTCCTAAGAGGGCTCACTGAAGGACTTAAAATGGTTCCATGGAATGGAACTACCATTATTTACTTAACCATCTTCCCTTACTGCTGGATCTTTAGATTGCTTCCGCAAATGCAATATGTTAATAAATAATACTATTAGAAACAACTCACTCTGTAAGCTTTTATCTTCGGAATAATTTCTAGAAATGTAAGTACTGGATAGGAACTATCAAAATATTTTCTGCACATTGCCAAGTCATTTTCAAGAGGGAATGCCAATTAACATTATAATAAGCCGAATACTGCGGAGAGGGAAGCGTTAACTGTCAAAAAGGCACGTTTGGACACAAAAGGAAAACGTAGTGCAATGAGGTTTACTAGTAAGGAATAGCAGGGTAGTAACAAAGGAAAGCTTGGGAACAAGAAAGTCCGGATTCTAAATACATTTCTGCTACTCTGTGACCTTCAAAGTTTATAGTTCCTCTCCGAACCCTAATTTCCTGAAATTCAGGTAGTTTTGATTCGGACTTCATGTCTTACACCAACTTGGGACATAAGACAACACCTTTTGGAACTGCTGTAGAGAGAGTAGATTGAATCAGAGTCAGTCACGAAACGCCAATTAACCACGCAAACGCACTTCCGGTAGCCGTGTCAAAGGGTGTGAAGTCTCTACGTCTGCACTTCCGGATAACTAATCCGGCGCTTTGGGTATCTATGTCCGCGAGCCGCAGCCGGGAGACTTCGGTGCAGCAACTGCGCATGCTTTCTACAGACGAGAGGCGGGCCGCGACACTGGATAGGCGGGCCAGGATCTTGACTTGTCTCGCGGTGACTGGGCCGGAGCGAGCGCGCGAGCCTCGAGGGCGGTAAGGGGCGGAGCCTAGGGTGAGTGGCTCTGCGGGTTTCCGCTGAGTTCGTATCAGGTGAGGAGGTCGCGCCGGAAGTGTTCTTGCTGTGTGGCGCCTGGGTTTGCAAGGAGTCTGCGGCGGAATTGTTGTTAAGGAGGCGCTCCCTCCACCTTCCCTGCTGCAGCCATGGCGAAAGGCGGAGTCGCCGAAAGATCGCAGACGAAGGAGCTCCACACGACCCCAGCGAGGGACAGGACAACCGGGACGCGGAATCCCGCGGCGCTTGGTAGCGGAGACCACCTGAAGGGTAAGTGGTCTCGGGAAGCAGAAGGGGGAAAAGGGGTTGCGGGCAGAGAGGGGCCTGCTGGCGCCCTGGGGCGGGAGCGGAGGGAGTGGAGGATCTGGGTTTGGGCAGCCGCCCAGCCCAAGGCCGGACCCCTAGTAGGTAGACAGTAAATGCTTGCTGAATTGAATTAGAAGAAGAAATGACAGATGACAGTAGTTTGTTGACAACCAGGGAGATTGTAAGGTTGATAATATTGAAGCTGGCAGACCTGGAAGGAACTTTCGCATTCATTGCTTTATTGCTACATATGAATAAACCAAGGCCCAGGATGGTATAATACTTGCGTAGAGTTACGAAGCCAGATTATTAAAGAGCCGGGATTTTGGTTGGCAGGAACACCTGATTTTGAGTCCCTGTGCTACCTACCACTTCTGATCTTAGACTTTTTTAACTTTCAAAAGCTTAATGTCTGAACTGTGAAATGAGGATAGTAATAATAGTATCTAGGTTTGCATTCAGGTTAAATGTACTAATTCATATAAAAGATTTAGTTGGAAGCTTGGCTTATATTAAGTGTGGACTAAATTCAGTTAGCAATTACTATTATATCTAAGATCTCTCATTCTGAAGAGTTTTTTCTGTGCATCATCCTGGCCTTTCTCAGGGTTTTAAATGTTTTCAGAAAAAAAGCTTTATATGCTTTTAAAGCCCATAAACTGGAAGTGATCCTAACAAATAGTCATTAAATTATCTGTAGCTCACGCACACTGGTGCGTTCTACCTCCAGTGATGGATCTCTAAGCATAGATAACAGAAAATGCTAATGTATTTAAAATAATTCAGATGTCTCCACTAGTCTTATGCTTAAGCTCTATGAATTTGGGTATTTGTCCAAGTTATGGACAGTAGAACAAAATAACTTCAGAAATTCAGAAGTGTTGTCAAAGTACCAACCCACCTTAAATTAAAGGAACATTGTTTTGAAGATATTACTCTTGAGAGGGATAATAAACCAAGGTCTGGGTTTCCTGAAAATATGTTTTCTTCTGTGTAGGGCATTCATGAAGATTTTTATTTGGTTCGAGATAGCAGTCAGTTTTATCACTGTCTTGTATCTAATGTGCTGTTCAGAAAATAAAACGTTGAAACTTTCCAAAGTGTTTTTATAATTGTCATTTTTCTCATTAGAACAACATGGTCAACATAGTAATTCTTTCTATAATGCTGACAAAATGCTTTCTGAAGACTACAAATTCATAGGAAATCAGAGGGAAGAAATTGATGTGAGCTAGATTGGTTAGTAATGCCTTCATGGGAAGCAGGATTTGGCTAAGTAGAGAGGAGGGAAGGGGATTCTGGGCTGAGGAAGCAGAGTGGGCTTGAATGTTAACATGAACCTTTTATGTTTCAGCAAAGAGGTTATCTTGATAGGAGTGGAGGGTTTCTGTTGAGTGTTAGTAGGAGGTATGGTTGATCATGGTTGGTATGGTTTCAGGTTATGGAGGGCTATAAGTGTGAAGCAAAGAAAGTTATCCATTCTGTTTATTAATGGTTCCCGGTTTTTTTCTTTTTCTTCTTGTCTTTCTTCCTTCTCTCTGTCTTTTTTCCTGATTAATGTTAGGAATTCTTTTTTGTGGGCAAAAGGTTTTGTGGATCTCTTACATGTCAGGGTTTTGTTTACTTGCCTGTGGTAATCAGCTGTTGATATATCATTTGTAACTACTTAGCAACTGATTTTCTAGATTATGAAAAACAATTTTTGTTAATTGCAGGTGGCAATTTGGCATTCAAAAAAGTAAAGGCAGTGGTTACCAGGAGCCTGGTGGGGATGGCGAATTGGGAGTTAATGTTTAATTGGTACAGAGTTTCTGTTTGGCATGATGGAAAAGTTTTAACAATGGATGATGGTGTTGGAGGCACAACTTTGTGAATATAATTAATATCACTGAATTGTATATTTGAAAGTGGACAAAATGGAGAATTTTAAGTTGTCTATAAGTTACCAGGAGGAAATAAAAAGTCATCTCATAGAACTATAAAACGCAAAGAGTAAATCCTAATGGAAACTATGGACAATAGTTAATAATATAATTATAATGATATTGTTACATCAGTTGTAACAAAGGTATCACTAATGCAAACTGTGTGAGAGGAAGTATACAAAAACTACTTTCTGCATGATTTTTCGCTAAACATACACCTGCTCTAATTTTTAAAAAAGGAAAAGTTTTGAAGAAGAGAAGAATTTTAGTAATTCTTGATTGAGAAATACATAGTAATTCCTCTAAGTTCTATGGCACTTTAAATGAATTTATCAGTTGACAAATCTGCAAATCTTTGACAAATAGTTGTCATCATACATATATGTTTGAAATATTTTACATTCTGTTTTATACTCTATATGCAGTGCTTGGTCCAGTTAGTGGGCCTCTTGCTGTGACTTCAGTCTCTCAAGTTTAAGATCTGAGCCTTAACCTCTTTTGTTGCTCAGATGTAACCTCTCTTTTTCTAGGCCCAACTCTGCAAGTGAAATCATTGCCCTCCCTCCTATGTGGAATGTGACATACAGGGTTGAAAGTCTCCCTGGCAGCAACTCCCAGGGATAACTCCCAGGGATGAGACTGGTATGGGATCAACAATGCCATCCTGACCAAAAGGGGGAAAAAGTGTAACAGATAAGGCATCAGTGGATGAGACAGTTCAAATGGAGTTGAGAGGCTACTCTGGAGGTCACTGTTACTGAAGCTTCAGTTAGACATTGCTACCTATCATAGCTTGCCAAACCCCAACCAAAACCACCCCTGCCAATCCTAAAGAACACCCAGGGCCTTATATGAGATTCTACAAGGTTCCATGTACTAGGGTAATTTTGCAGAAACCTACAACCTCCAGATGGGTCCCTGGACCAGATAAATTCTGTAATGCAGAGGGGCCAGACTCTCCAGAATATCAACTAGTTCCATCTCCCTACCCCATAGTATCTACAGCCCATTCCAACATGAAAAAGTTAGAGTGGGCATAGCCCCAATATTCCTAAAGAGTGGGAGAGATCAAAGGTGATGATAGAGTTATACAGAGAAGGTAGAGTTTAACGAATGAGTGTGATTGTTGAATCATTAAATTGATATTTCTTTTTTGTCTCCAGTATCTTAGAGCACCTAAGAAGTAAAACCTAAAATTGTGGAATTGTAACTCATACCAAACTCTGAAATCTGCTCCACAACTAATTATTGCAATGTACTTTGAAATTTATTGCTGTTTTATATATATGTTATTTTTCACACAAAAAAGAAAAAGTCAACTGTGATGATAAATGTGCAGCTATATGATGATATTGTGAACCATTGATTGTACACTTTGGAAGATTACATGCTATATGAATATATGTATCAATTAAAAAGTTTTTTAAATTAAAAAAAAAGATCTGAGCCTTTTAGAGTGGGGACTACTTTGAAGACTTGTGAGCAAGGCAGTAACATGGTGAAAGCCTAATTATTATTATTATTATTATTTTTACATGGGCAGGCACCGGGAATCGAACCCAGGTCCTCTGGCATGGCAGGCAAGCATTCTTGCCTGGTGAGCCACCATGGCCCACCTGAAAGCCTAATTCTTGCATGGTGACATCAGGAAAGGTGATAGACAAGAAATAGAACTGGTTAAGAGCCTGTAAGTGTGAAGGTGCCTAGCTTAGGGTATTTTATTCTCCTTTGTGATGTTTGCCTAGGGATCCTATTTCTTAGCAAGTCGTGGAAATTCCTCATATTAATTTAAGAGAATTCCTAGAACTGTTTTTCAATGTATAGGTCACTACCCATGTGAAGGGTATGAAGTCAATTTGATGGATAATGATGAAAAATTTTTAAAATGAAGTAGAAGAAAAAGTTTCAGAGTGCTTTGCATGTAGTAAATGGTACGTACTGTTTCTTGATATTTTTTCAGTTACTTAGATTTTGTTTCTACCAGATCAGATGTAAAATAAGGTACATTGCTTTTGGTGGAATGCAGTTTAAAAAGTAACTAAGAAATTGAGGGATTAAGTAGAATTTATTAGTTTCAGCCTAGAACCAGTGGTTCAATTATAGATCAGATTTCTTTCATCTGTTGGTTTGTTTGATTTTTCAGCTTTTACCTTAAGATTGGTTCCTTTTGAAGGTCCAAGGTAAGCTAAATGCTTCCTTGTTAGTCTTTGAGAATCTTTGTCATAGCATTACCAATAAAAGTCTTTGATATTCATTCTCATTAGACTGGCTTAGATCAGCTGTTCACACCTGAACTGACCTGTTATCAGAGGATATGAATAACTTGATTGGCTCAGCCTAATTCATGTTCCACTCCTAGAAAAGGGAGTGAGAATTAGGCACAGTAATTTTTCCTAATGACGTGGATCTCCATGATGAGTCACTCATGATTTTTTTCTCTGTTTGCAGTTGGTTGTATTTTTTAAAAAATATCTTTATTGATAAAACTTAACATATAGCTATCCTTAGCATATGCATTCCATACATGGTGTACATGGTGTACATGTATGGAATCATTGGCTCAGAGAATCATCACATAGTTGTGCATTCACCACCATAATCATTCCTTTGAACATCTGCATCATTCCAGAATAAGAAACAAAAAAGAAAAAATTCATACATACCATACCCTTTGTCCCTCTCCCTCACCAACCACCAGCATTTCCATCTACCCAATTTATTTTGCCCCCCTGTTATTTGTTTGTTTATTTATTTATTTTTGCAAGGGTGGGCACTGGGAATTGAATTCTGGTCTCCGGCATGGCAGGCGAGAACTCTGCCACTGAGCCACTGTGGCCCACCCTGTTTATTTTTTTATTTTTAATTTTTAAAATTTGCATCGGCAGGCACTGGGAATCGAACCCAGATCTCCAGCACGGCAGGCGAGAACTCTGCCTGCTAAGCTGCCATGGCCCGCCCCACCCTGTTTATTTTTTATCTGTATTTTGTACTCATCTGTCCATACCCTAGACAAAAGGAGCATCAGACACAAAGCTTTCACAATCACACAGCCATACTGTAAAAGCCATGTTATTATACAGTCATCTTCAAGAAAGAAGGCCACTGAACACAACTCTTTAGCCTCAGATACTTCCCTCCAGTCACTCCAACACACCACAAACTTAAAAGGGACATTCACACAATGTGCAAGAATCACCTCCAGGACAACCTCCCAACTCTGCCCCAAATCTTCCACACCCCCTGAGAGTCATGTCCCATGTCGGGCGGGGGGGTAGGGGTAGGGCAGGGCAGTGAGTGCACCTGCTGTGTGGGCCCAGAGAGGCCACATCTGAACAACAAAAGAGGTTCTCTGGGGGTGACTCTTGGACCCAATTCTAAGGAGGCTGAGCCTGTCCTCCACAGGAACAAACCTCATAGGGGTGAGCCCCAAGCTCAAGGGCTTGGCCCACTGACTTGGTTGTTCCCACTACCTGCGAGAACACCAGAAATTCTCCAAATGGGGAAGTTGAATATTTCCCTCTTTCTCCCCATTCCGTCAAGGGGGCTCTGCAAATACTTCCCCATTCACTGTCCATATCACTCTGGGTATCCATTGAGGCATCATGCTAACCTGGACAAACCAACAAAATCTCATGCCCCATTCAAGATTCCATGTACTCATGGTGTTTAACTAAACTGACCATACAAGTTAAATTGGAAATGCATTATCCATAGTATAGATTTTGCACCAAATAAACATTTCTCCCTTCAGTCTCACACAGAAGTTGAAGTTTTAAGATATGGACAATATTATCCTTAATCCAGTCTTCTATTATACCTTAGTCCTATCCAAATCGGCTTCCTTCATATTTCTGCTCGATGTCTGATCACTTTTTCAACTTTTTAAACAGTTCCTATAGGGAGTACTGCTGACTTTCATAGCTTCAGAGTTCTAACTCTGAGTCTCAGGTGTCACATAAATACCTGAAGTTTCTGGGAAAGACCATGTTATATACAAACAGCTCAGTATCTCAGAGTTTAGAATTGATAGTTATACCTCCCGAATATATTGTACTTGGTCATATTGATGTAGGAATGAAGAAAGTGAACATGTAGCTCTGATTTGGGGTTAGATAGATACAAAGGAAAGATAAGGATTCCAGTCAAAAATGCTGGTTCAGATGATACATCATGGAGTTGAGACCAGGTGTGGAAGGAAGAGAAGTCAAGTGCTCAATAGAGAGGAGAAAATACAGGGAGTGAGGTCACAAAAGAATAGAGGTTATCAAAGAAGGGCATATTGGAACATAAAATGTCCAAAATGGAGCAGTGCTGGGTGATGTGAGAATATAGTTTGTAGCCTTGGAGGAGGGTGGCTGAAGTTGAATGAAAATGAAAGTCTAAGAATTTTTGAGGCTGGATTGGTCATGTAGAATGATGATGAAATCTTTTAAGGTTGTGGAGAAGTATACCATATGTTTGATCTCAAGAGTCTTCAGTGAATGGGAAGGAGTGCCTGAAAGTGGGTAGATAATAGTGAATGGGTTGGCTTGTAGCAGAGTTGCAGGGCATAATAAGCCTTTTAGGGAGGGAGTTTTTACACAAGATTGGGAGGGACATTTCTTCTGCTACCTGTAAAGATGCTTTCAGTAATACCACTCTTTATTTTTTAATGGTTAATTTTTTATATTTTATTGTTATTTTAGCAATTTAAACTTATATTTGATGGTACTACTACTGTTATCAATTATTAATGATTAAAAAATTTTATCTTAGCCTTGAAATAAAATTTACTTCCAACTATAAATATTACAGTAGACCTTAAAACTTATTAGAATGCCTGTAAATTTATGTCCTTGGAAGAAAAGGGTTTTTTGCTTCCTTTATAGTAGGACCAAGTAGACCTAGAAAACTCAGAATATTGAGAATTAGTGGACAAGTTGACTAGTAAGAGTCTGTCCTCAGATCTTGTAGTTATAGACAGATTTTGCTTTTCAAAAGATTTTGATATGAAATTAATAAAATAAGTGGGAACTACTAGAGGGCCTGTAAGGTTAAGTTGTGGGGTTTTTTTTTTTTTTTACACGGGCAGGCAGCGGGAATCGAACCCGGGTCCTCTGGCATGGCAGACAAGCATTCTTGCCTGCTGAGCCACTGTGGCCCGCCCAAGTTGTGGTTTTTCAGAATGGATTTATGCATGTTACAAGTTAGAGAAAAGGTGCTTGAAGGAAAAGGACTGAAGGTACTGTGTGAATGGAGAACCTGTATTTCTGAGAGCAAGATCTGGAAGGAAATATGTTAGCATTTAATGCAAAAATAAGGGGATATGGTAATCCATGCATGACAAACTCTGGGATCTGTCCTGTAACCACTTGTGTTTTTTTGTTTTTTTTTTTAATTTGCATATGGGCAGGAGGCACCAGGGATCGAACTCCAGACCTCCAGTACGGCAGGTCGGAGCTCTGCCTGCTGAGCCATGGCAGCTGCCCTGTAACCACTTGTTGAAGAGTGCTTTGAAAACTGTTGATTTTTTATTTCTTTGCTTTGTGTATATGTTATACTATACAATAAAAAAAGTTAAAAAAAAATAAGGGGAAAGGGGCAAGGGAAGACAATTTAATGAATAGATCTTGAAGTAGACATTAGGAAGCACACTGAAGTGGAATGCAGTGTCATCTGTAGAGAGTACGGGAATTAAAGACTTGAAGAGGCTAGAAGTGTAGCCCTTTTGGAGAGTGCTGTGAATAGATTACTGTTTATCAGTGATTTCCTAACTGACAGTAGGAAAGCAGGCGGAGGGATCATGATTCTGACTTTCTCTAACAGTGTGTTTGGCCTGCCTGTAAGGAGGTCGGAAAAAAAAGATAATAGAGTAATTCAGATTGGGAATTTGGATGATGGAATATTTGGCAGTTAATGAATATAAATATCAACTAGTTCCATCCCTGTATCCCATATTATTTTATTGACAGCCCCTTCCAACATGAAGAAGAATGGGCATAGCCAAATATCCCTTAAGAGTAGGAGAAAGATCAAAGGTGATGGTGGAGTTCATACAGAGAAGGTTGGGTTTAACAAATGAATATTAGTGCAGAATCATTATATTGATATTTCTTTTAGTCTCTAATACCTTAGAGCAGCTAGAAATGAAAAAATTGTGGAATTGTTACCCATACCAAACTCTGAAATCTGTTCTACAACTAATTGTTGTGATGTACTTTGAAATTTATTGCTTTTATGTATATGTGTTATTTAAAGAGAAGGAGGGATTATAACAGAGAAGATAGAATTTAACAAATGGGTATAACTGCTGAATCATTATATTAATATTTCTGTCAGTCTCCAGTGTCTTAGAGTAGCTAGAAGAAAAAACGAAAAATTGTGGGACTGTAACCCATACCAAACTCTGAAATCTGTTCAATAACCACTTGTTACAATGTACTTTGAAATTTATTGCTTTTCATATATATATGTTATATTTCACTAATTAAAAAACGTGAAAAATACATATATATTCTGGGTAGCTAACACGTGAGTGTTAAATGACACGTGAGTCTACTGCAGCCAGAAGAAGGGACATTATAAATGTGTGTGCTACCCATTTAGATGCAAAATTATTATAAAAACAGTATAAAATATTATAAAATTATTATGAAAACGGTACGTGAAGTACATGCTGTTTCTGGGTTTATTAGAATTATACTCAAAAAGATTGTTGACTCATATTTGCCAACACTCCCTATTTACCAGTTAATGTGAAAGAAAGTTGCAAAATTGAATAACCTTTTTTTTTTATTACATTCATATCATTGCTTTCTTGTGTTATTGTTGAACACAATGCTTGGGAATGTTTGCCTAATTTTAGAGAGTGAAGAAAATGGTATCAAATTAAACCTAGAAGTTAAAATTTTGTTATATATTTCATCGTCCAACTGTAAGACTACAAGTGGCAGAGATATTTGTATTCGAGGAACACTCAGGGTAGTAAATATTCTACAGTCCAGTAAAACATTGTCTGGCACTTTTCTACCCTTTGACTCCTTAATTAGGACTGGTGAATTCAAAGAAGTATGAACAAAAATATTATAGTTTAGTTGTAGAGCTAGCATACTAAATGTCTTATTTAATCTTGAATTTAAGAAGACTTTCTTAAATTCATTACCTATGGAAATTTAAAAAATATATTTAGCTACAGTACAGGTTAGAAGGCTTTAAACTCTTCCCATCTTTTAATCAACTAATTTTCTACCCACTCCATGAATCTTGCCTTCATTACTCCAGCCTAATAATTTTGCCTCCCCATAAATGCAAAACCTCTTTAATTGTGCCATTGCTTTGGTGTCTAGCCAATGGCATCAGCTTCTAAGAAGCAGAGACTGAATAAAACATTGTATACTTCATAGGTGCTCAGTGGCCTGCCCTAAGCAATTCTATATTTGATATGCATAGTATGTATTGTAAAAGACCCAAGGAGAAGTTCCAAGAAAGGAGGGAAAATTAGCCATTTGTTCTTGGAAGTGATTCTCATTGTGTCCACAGATATCTTCAGGATGAAAATTAAAAAATTATTAAGGGTTTAAAAGATGCCCATAATACCAAATTATTTGTCTTAGCCCTAAATTATTTGTCTTAGTCCTTTTATACTCTGGATCTGAGTCTAGCAGGATACTAAGTTAAAAGTGTGGAACTGGACCGATTAATTTCAGATCGATGTCAAAGTAGCATACCTATAAGAAGTACTAGCCAAATGATCATGGTGATGCATATAACACTATGTGATGATATTGTGAGCCACTGACTGTACACCATACATGGAATGTTGGTATGTTAAGAATGTTTATGTTTGTTGTTTGGTTTGATAATACAAAATAAATTAAATAAATTTAAAAAAGTAATAGCCATCCTGAAAAATTATACAGACTACTTATGTATAATATGTGTCTTTACTTTGATGTTAGCTCATAGAAAACAAAACTAAAACTCAGTATTTATATATTATCCTTATTCCTTTTCCACTAGAATGGCTTTTATGTAATAAAGTGAGAAAGTAACCATTTTAGCTCTCTGAGAACAGTTTTGTGACTAAGTAGGTTTTCTATTTAGAAAGGAAAACTATATTTTTGATTGGATTGGTATTAGTACACACTGATATTTTTATAACTTTTGGTTGATTACTCTTTTCTTTCCTCTTTTTATGGTGAGTGAATATGATTTATTAAGAGTCTTCCATCCCCTCTCAATTTAAATGATATAGCCAGAAAGTTCTATGCCGTCAGGCAGGGCCTGTGCCTTCTGACTAGCAAAAAGCAGCTACGGAAAACAGACCCTTGACCCTCAGCAACTGTTAAGATTAAGGGGTGAGAGCTTAATGAGGTGGAATTTGAGGCAGTCTAGAACAGGGAGAGAAGGGAGAGAAAAAAACTGTGAAGGAGCCCTTGAGCATAGACAGTTAATCAGAGTCTGGAAGGCTCCTCACCTGGACAGACAACCTGCCTGGGACTACTCACTTAAGGGAAACTCTTGGCGGCAGCCAAACGATCCCCACCTGAGTGAGTCATCTGCAGAGGGGCTGGGGTTGGCAGGTTGGTGGAGCCCATCAACCCCCCCAAATGCCCCGTCTACTACCAGGCACCCTCTGGAAGGCACCGGAATAGATGTGACTGCTGTAAAAGCTTACGATCTAGGAACCTTTACAATAGGCCTTAACCTGAGAACCTATGCCCTCGATTTCAATTCTTTAAGTATATATATTATAGTTAGTCCATATGAGTGAACATAATATTTGTTTTTATGTTTCTGACATTCCATTCACCATACTATCCTCAAGTTTCTTTCACCTAGTTGTGTGCTTCACAACTTCATTTCTTCTTGCAGCAGCTCAGTAGTCCATTTATGTATATACCACAGTTCTCCCTTCCATTCCTCAGTTGATGTATTCTGAGGCCGCCTCCATCCATTGCAAATTGCAGATGCTACTACCATAAACATCAATGTGCAAATGTCCATTGATGTCACCACTCTCAGTTCCTCCAAGCATACACCTAGTAGTGGGGTTTCAGAATCACCCTTAGCCTTGTGTGGAATCACCACACTGCCTTTCAGAGGGGCAGCACCTTTCTGCTTCCCTACCAACAGTGAATAGGTATATTCACTCTCTCTCCACATTTTCTCCAGCACTTCTGTCTCTCTATTCGTTTTTAAACAGTTTCATTCATACATCTTGCAGTCCAACCTCAATAAAAAAATCAATGATTCCCAGTATCATCACATAGCCATGCCTTCACCACCACAGTCTATATGAGGACATTTCTGTTTCTTCTGCAAGGAATCCCATACCCCTCCCCCATATCCCCCACTTATTGACATTTAGTTTAGACATATTATCTTTGTTACATTCAAAAGAAGCATATTACAATATTACTGTTAACTGTAAACCCTAGTTTACATTGATTGTATTTTTCTTGTGTACCATCCCATTTTCAACACCTTGCAATGTTGACATTCATTTGTTCTCCCTCATGTGAAAACATTCTTATATTTGTACTTTTAATTACCATCATAGTCCACTCTAGGCATCACTAAGTTATACCAGTTATACCATCCAGTCTTTATCTTCTTATCTTTCCTTCTGGTGTCACATATGCCCCATCCCTTCTTCCTCAACCATACTCACACTCCACTTCATTCAGTGTAGTTACATTATTGTGCCACCATTAGATAGTATTGTGCTATCCATTTCTGGATCTTTATAACCAGTCCTGTTGCACATTCTGTACTCCTTCAGCACCAAATGTACAATCTCTATCCTCTTTATCTCCTGATAACCTGGGTTCTTAATTTTAACTCTCAAAGTTTACTCATTGGGTTTAGTTCATATTAGTGAGACCATAGAGTATTTGACCTTTTATTTCTGGCTAATTTCACTTAGCATAATGTCCTCAAGGTTCATCCATATTGTTACATGCTTCACATCTTTATTCTTACAGCTGCGTAATATTCCATCATATGTATATACCACAGCTTGTTTAGCCACTCATCCATTGTTGGACATTTGGGCTGTTTGCATGTCTTGGCAACAGTGAATAATGCCACTGGAAACATCGGTGTGCAAATGTCTCTTTGTCTTTGCCTTCAGTAGCTCTGAATATATACCTAGTAATGGGATTGCTGAATCATATGGAATCATATTCCTGAGGAAATGTCAAACTGGCATATAATTTTTATTTTATTTATTTATTTATTAAACATAACAACATACAAACACAAACATTCTTACCATACGATCATTCTATTCTTGGTATATAATCAATAACTCACAGTATCATCACATAGTTGTATATTCATTAC
>PVIY010030885.1:0-30491 GCA_004026745.1 Myrmecophaga tridactyla | reverse complement strand
GATTCCACCTGAGTTGGGCTTCACCCCTCCCCTGGGGAAGGCACAGGTGGGAGATAGCCCTGAAAGTGGTCCGTTTCTGCCTACGCCTGGGGCAGTTGCAGCCCGAGACGTCCCGCCGCTGAATCCAGAGGCAGCCAAGCCTCCATAGAAACAGCCACAAAAACCTCCGTTTCCTCCCCTTTCCTCTTTTCCATTAGCCCAATGAGCGACCTCCACCTTGACCAGGTTTGCCTGAGCTGGGGCCTATTTTTAGTAGTCAGAATTTGTTAATTAATTCCACAATAGGCGTTTAATTGTGCTCAGTCCCTGCTGCTGGTAAATTTCCTTTTCTTTCCCCTCTAGGAAGCAGCCTGTGGGGGAGGGGTGCCAGCTGCGGTGGCTTGGGGAACTCACGGTTCTGGGGAGGCTCGCAGCCGGTCCAGCTGGTCCAGACTGGGGTACGCTGTGTGTCTGGTCACTGATGTGGCTCTGGGAGCTGTTCTGTACTGTTTCTGGTTATTTAGTAGTTGTTCTGGAGGACGAACTAAAACGCGCACATTGCTAAGCCTCCATCTTGGCCACCAACACCTTCATTTTTGACTTCTGGCTTCCAGAAATGTGAGACAATAGATTTCTGTTGCTTTTAGGCTGCCCTGTTTGTGGTAATTTGTTATGGAAATCCTAAGATGGATGTTAGACCACTAAACAATTCTCAAAAAAGGTAAAGAGACTGAAATCATACAAAGTCTCTTTTTCTCACTAAAATGGAATGAAGCTACAAATCAATAACAGGAGAAAAACTGGAAATTTCACAGCTATGTGAATATCAATCAAAACACTCTTAACCAATGGGTCAAAGAAGAATTCACAAGGGAAATTAGAAAATATTAGATTAATGAAAATGAAAATGCCACACAGAAAAACTTGTGGGGTACACCAAGGCAGTGCTCAGACGGAAATTTACTTTCTTTTTAATTTACATTAAAAAGGAAAAAAGAGCTTACACAACCTAACTTTGCACCATGAGGAACCAGAAAAAGAAAAGCAAACTAAGACACAACAAGCAGGAAAGAAATAATAAAGATTTGAACAGAGATAAATGAAAAAAAGGAACAGAAAAATAATAGAAATCAGCCTAACAAAAGGTGGCTCTTTAAAAAGACCAACAAAATTTATAAACCTCTAGCTACACTGACAAAAAAAGAAAGAAGACAATTAACTAAAATCAGAAATAAAAACTGGGACATTATTACCAACCCATGCATTTATTTCTTCAATGAAATTGCTAAGTCCATTAAATGGAGAAAAAGTAGTCTCTTAAAAAAATTATGGCAGGATAACCAGATATCCATATGCAAAAGAATGAAGTTAAACCCATACCTCACGTCATATAGAAAATTGACTGAAAATGAAACAATGACTTAACTGTAAGAGCCAAAATCATAAAAATCTTAGAAGAAAACACAGGGGTAATCTGTGTTTTGAATTTGGCAAAGTAGATTCCTAGATATGACACCAAGAACACGTGCAACCAAACAAAGTGATAAATTGAACATCATAATTTGAAACTTTGTGCATCGAGCAGCATTATGAAGAAAGTGAAAAGACAACTTACAGAATGGGAGAAAATATCTGCCAACATATTTATGTTACAACTCAATATAAAGATGAACAACCCAAATTTAAAAATGGAAAGAAGGACTTGAACAAAAATTTCTCCAAATAAGAAAGAAAAGTGGCCAATAAGCACATGAAAAGATGCTCAATATTATTTATCACTAGGGAAATGAAAATCAAAACTACATTGAGATACTACTTCATTATCTCATTTTTTTTTCTAAAGGAAAATAAGTTTTGGCAAGACTGTGGAGAAACTGGAACCCCCAGACACTGCTGGTGGGAAAATACACTTGTCATGGAGGATGCTAGTGGATGACGAGTGTTTGAATAGCTCTTGGCTTAGGGTAGTATGAAAGAAAAGGAAGGCTGAGACAAATTCTGCCTGATAGCATCTGCTGGGTATTGTCATCAGAAAGGTATTGTCCAGATAGATTTAAAGACAGAAAACCAGTGACTGGATGCTGACATCAACAATCAAGATTGTGGACTTCTGGCATAGGCAATGAATCAATCACCTTGGGCAATAAGTCAGATACTTTCTGTGATAGTCTTCCTGAATTTGCCCCAGAACACTTACAGGTGGAAGTGTGAAGCCTGGGAGTGTTCTTCCATACACTAGTCAGTGGAAACCTACTTTTTGTTGGAGAGAACTTGAAGAAGATTGGAAAACTGGTAATGAGCAGAAAATTCCACATTCTCTTTTATGTGGGTGTGGAACACATGGAGATCCAGGACTCACTGATGGGCCAGAAGTATGAAAAAGTGATGGCCACTCTCTGTTGCTGGGCTACAAGAGCGCTCAGGCAGAGGACCCCACCAACACCCTAAATAGCTCTAGCTTTTAGCTGTTCCGAACAACTTTGGCCCTCCTTCCCCACCCCACATGTATGGCATAGCATCTCTGCCAACCTGGAGCAGCAGGGTTTCAGCAAGCCTGCAATTCCCACCTTGAGTTACTTCTGTAACAACATTCAGAAATACAGAGAAAACAAATGGCCCAAGGAGGACAAGGAGTCAGGGTGGAAGGGGCCTGGAGCCCAGCCACCATGCCTGGCCAGCTTCCTAAATGGCCTGGGGAGGAAGACTGGCCCTGTCCCCCCTGCAAACAGCTCCCTTCCCACCAGCACAAATCAAAGGAGGAAATTCCTGCATTTGGAGAGGACTAGCCTTGGCCAGGCCTCCATCCAAGACAACAAAAACAGCTAAACTAAGCTAGAGGTCAGCACCTCTTCAGCTTCTGCTTCAGTCACAAACCCTCCGACCCTACCCCGTTTGCACCAGGAATCCCAGGTGGCATTGGTATAGCCCAGCTAGACCTTGGGACTTTGTCTGATATAGTCACTGTGAAGGCTGTGGGACAAAAAGCTCCCTAGCATATCACTGTCTCTCCTTCTGCTCACATCAGCACCAGCGATCGGACCCCAGATGGAACCAATTTCTCGGGGGTTGGGCTCAAGGGGAACTCCGTCCATGCTGTGTAGCTCCAATAGGTGGGTGACCAGCGGTTCCTCTGTGGTGTGACCCCAGCCTCTCCCACGGACAACAGCTGAAGGCCAGCAGGGGTCCTTGGGAGATTGTTTAGAAGGCTCTCTTTTAAGTTTATATGCAGGTTTTCCAGAAGGAATGTGAATGAACCTAAATGGAGACAGTCACACCTCATGTGGTAGGCAAGCGGAGGCATGGAACAAAAAAATAAACCATCAGAGGCCAAACCCTGCTCACTGACTGAACTTTCCATGGAGCTCCCAAGAGATGCAGCAGGAGATGGGCATGTACTGGGGGGTTGTTTCAGCCTCGTTTGCCCTCCAGGGGTGGAGTGGAAGTTGCAAGTGCTATGAAGGCCTCTTGGTGGGGTTCAAATGGAAAGGCTATCTGGCACCTCCAAAAGCATGGCGTCTGAACTAACAAAGGAGCTCTAGGTTATGTAGTGGCAGTCAGGAGTCCCACCACTCCCTCCTCACCTGGCAAAACTGCAGCGAGGGGTGTGATGTGTTCCCTCTGGATTTTTCTCCCCTCCCCTGCCTTTCTCCATCTTGCCCTCCCTGTTTGTGGGAGAGGAGAGATGGTTCTGTAGAAATAGAGGTAATTCAATTCAGAGCAGTGGCTCGTTACTCTGAGCTTGCTACTACAAAGAAGCCAGCCAGCACTTCTTGAGTTTGTCATTGTCTCCCAGGCAGGCAGGGCTGTGTGAAACCTTCATAGTGAGCCACAGGGAGGGCTTTGGTGTGCTCTGATCAGAAAGCTGCAGGGGTACTTATTAAAAGTGGGCATATTAAATCCCAACCAAAACCATTCCAACCAATCCTAAAAAACAACTAGGACATTGTATAGAATTCTACAAAGGTTCCATGCACTAGGGTAACATTCCAGAAACCTACAATCTCCAGATGAGTCCCAGGGCCAGACAAGCCCTGAAATGCAGAGGGCCAGCCTCTCCAGAACATCAAATAGTTCCATCTCCCTATCACATATTATCAACAGCCCCTTCCAACATGAAAAAGTTAGAATGGGCACAGCCCAGATGCCCCTAAAGAGTGGGAGAAAGATCAAAGGTGATGGTGGAGTTATACAGAGAAGGTAGGGTTTAACAAACGAATATGATTGCTGAATTATTATATTGATATTTCCTTTAGTCTCTAGTATCTTAGAGCAGCTAGAAGTAAAAACTAAAATTGTGGAATTATAACCCATACCAAACTCTGAAATCTGTTTATGCAAGTAATTGTTGCACTGTGCTTTGGAATTTATTGCTTTTTTTGCATCATGTTATTTTTCACAAAAAAAGAAGAAAGTGCTTCTTCTAGCCTCCAGTGTTTTGGAGCAACTAGAAGGAAAAAATCTGAAATAGTCTAATGGTAACCCATAACAAACTCTTAAGTCTGTTTTGTATCTACTTGTTGAAGTGTATGTTGTAAAGCATTGCTTTTTCTTTCTTTTCTTTGTATATATGTTATATTTAATAAAAAATGTTAAAAAAAACAAACAAACCCCAAAACCTAAAAGTGGGCATATTATGTGAAAGGTTAGGGGAGCATATTTGGCCTTCTCTAGTATGTCCTGATTTGGAAGATGGGGTGGGCACTGGGGATGGGGGAAGGCAAAAAAAAAAAAAAAGAATTAGGCCCTACCAGTTACTGACCAAGTCCTACCTCTCCTGGATCTGATGTGGATCAGAGTATATTCAGACCCTCAGTTCTTTGCCCATCCAGAAATCACCTCTTCCCCTAACCCCCATAGGGACCCAAGGAAAGGGAGGAGGGGCAGGGTGGGGACAGGGCCCTCCCACAGAACTGTGGTTACACAAAGAATTTTCTGTAACCTAGAAAAACTTTTATTACAAAGAAAAAAAGTAAAGAGACAGAAGTTCCAGTGACCACTTTTCTCCCTGCTCCCTGGTAACAGTGGAGACTGGACCTTGGGCGTTTCCTGGTCCTCGGTCTCAGTGGTGGAGTTTCCTGTCAGGCCTACCTCAGCTCCCCCACCCCACCCCACCCCCCACCAGGCTTGGGCAGTTGTGGACTGCAGAAGTGAGAGGGCCAGCTGTGACCTCCCTTCATGCTGAACCCTGCCCCTCTCTCCATCTCCCGGGCCTGGCTTGTCCTTCTACAAGCTTCTGAGCAAGGAGCCTTTGTCCCTTTCCTCAAGAGTGTGGACCATGGCTTCCTTATCATTACCTCTGGGGTACAAGGGCAGGCTGGGAATAGGGAAAAGACTGCGGGGCCCATGAGCCTGTCAAGCCCCCAGGACGTTGCTCTAGCTGCTTCTCTCCCTGGTGACAGGGACACCGAACATTCTGCGTTCCAGGAGAGCATCTGTCTGAAAGCGCCTCCCCCACCCCTTCCCATGGCTGCCTCTCAGCTGTGATAAATCCAGCTCATTCTATATAGCAACTTTATCCCACCACTCTAGTTTCCTCTCTCAACCTTCCCTACCCTCCCTCCTTGACACTGCCTCCCCATAATGGGTGGGGTAGATGGTGTGAAGTGGCTCTGATCTGCTAACCTTGTAGTTGCTGTGGGAGTGGGTGGCTATGGGCACATAGGTGGTGGTGGCCATTGCATCCCTCAGTTTATTTTTCCATTATTTCTGTTCTTGAGATGTTAAAGGAGGGAACCATATACCGATTTCCTCCATTCATAACTGGGCTGTTTATTTTTTGGGGAGGGATTATTATTTAAGATTTCTGATTTCTGATGACCTCACCTCCACTTATCACCAATTCCAAACCCCCGGCCCCGACTTTGTGTTCTCCTCCAAGGCTCAAGGACCACATGAGCCCTGGGGATCCAGAAGGAAGCTTTACCACCATCAGTCCTCCTGCACCATGGCCCAAGCCTGGGCTCTGGCCTAGGGGCCTCTCCTGCCCTGTGGAACAACCTGGATGCTGCAAAGGCATTCAGAGGAGGCATGGGTCCAGGGACACTCCAGCAAGATAGACCATCCTACCCAGCATTTCCTCCTGCTCTAAGTTTCTCCTGGGATCAAAACTATAATAAGGAGACTGTTAGGCAGTGGAAACCATGTAGAGCCTTTAAGCCTCTATGAAGACTTTTCTCTAAGAGAAATCAAGAGGCGTGGATGGTTTTCAGTGAGAACTGGTATAATGTGACAGATTTTAAAATGAACACTGGATTTTGAAAATCCATTTAGGGGGACTAGGGCAGATGTAGGTGGATGCTAGGAAGTGATGTCACAGCCCAGGTGAGGGTGAGGTAGTCTGGGCCAGCACTGTGGATGCAACTCTGGGGAGAGGTGTGTGTCTCTGTGGCTGGCAGTCAGAGCTTGCTGAGTTCACCCTCAGCAGGCCTGAATGGTGATGTACCTCCAGCAGGGCTCTCTGCCTCCTAGGCTCAGCAAGGTCATATACCCTCTTTTCTCAACCTCTTCTCCAAGACCCTCTCTTCTAAGGCAATACCAGAAGATTTCAGTAGCAGAGGCAAAAGAGGACTGTAAGATATGTTAATATAGAAGTTAAGGAGAGAGAACACAGAGGAAGAGAAGGCCATTCTTTTCAAGGGTCTTGGCTGAAAAACCAACTCAGGTTGATTTCTTTTTTTTTTTTTTTACATGGGCAGGCACCGGGAATCGAACCCGGGTCCTCTGGCATGGCAGGCAAGCATTCTTGCCTGCTGAGCCACCGTGGCCTGCCCTCAGGTTGATTTAAACGGGAAGAAATTTATGCGGATAGTGGGTAGATTGCAAAATTGTCAGAATGGATGGAGGACCGGGTTCTGTGAATCTCAGGTGGGGTCGATAATGCAATGGCACAGCTCAGCTGCTAGTGACATTCCCACTAGCACCACCAAGCAAAACCCTCCATGGCCTGCTCTAGCACTGGACACTGGAGACCACTGCTAGTCCTGCTGCTGTAGTGCCTTACAAACACAGATTGCAGGTCCCCGGCCCCTACCTCTCTGAGTCACTGGTCCCTGCTTCTAAGTCTGAATGTGATTAGTGGAATGTCACCCTAGCTGCAAGAGAGTCTAAAGTGGCAAGTGATTGGCAGTGTCATCTGACTGGGTGAGGCATTCTCTGTAACCCACTATGGCTGTTATGGTTGGGGAAATCCCAAACATATAAAGGGTTTCAGATCACAAGTATTGATAAGACAAATATGAAAAATAGGGATCAGTGGATGTCCTATGAGTTTAAAGTAACAAACCAATTTCCTTCTTGCTTCTTCCAATGCACACTCTGAGAAGGAGATTCCAAAAAAAAAATTACAAAATATTCTACTCTTTAATTAAATGATTTAGCCTCTTTAGGGAACTCTGTTTTTAAATGACAATAGTTGTTTGGTTTTAAAACTCCAACTTCTGTGTGAGACCAAAGGAAGGGATGTTTATTTGGTGCAAAATTTATATTTTTGGTAATGCATTAGTCTAATTTAATTTGTACGGTCAGTTTATTTGAATACCATAAGGACATGGGATCTTGAATAGGGCAAGAGATCTTCTTGGTTTGTCCAGGTTAGTGTGATGACCCAATACTTCCCAGAGTAATAAGGGCAGAAAATAAAAAACATGTATTTTCAAAGTGCCCTTGGAGGACTGAGGAGAAGGGAGGAAATATTAAACTTCCCCATCTGGGGAATTCCTGATATTCTTGCAAGCAGTGGGGACAACCAATTCAATAGGCTGAACATCGATCATAAGGTTCACCCTTACGAAACTTATTCCTGCAAAGGAGAAGCTAAACTTACTTATGATTATGCCTAAGGGAGTGACCCTTCCAGAGAACCTCTTTTGTTGATCAAATGTGGCCTCTCTCTCTCTCTCTCTCTCTCTCTCTCTCTCTCTCTCTCTCTCTCTCTCTCTCTCTCTCTCTCTCTCTCTCTCTCTAAGCCAACTCGGCAGGTGAACTCACTGTCTTCCCCCTTATGTGGGACACGACTCCCAGGGGTGTAAATCTTCCTGCAAACATGGGACCTGACTCTTGGGATGAGCGAGGACCAGGCATCAGCGGACTGAGAAAGCCTTCTTGACCAAAAGGGGGAGAAAAGAAATGAGACAAAATAAAGTTTCAGTGGCTGAGAGATTTCAAACAGAGTCAAGAGGTTATCCTGGAGGTTATTTTTTTGCATTATACAGATATCCTTTTTAAATTTGAGGTATATTGGAGTGGCTAGATTAGATGAAAGTACCTGAAACTGTCGATCTGTGTTCCAGTAGCCTTGATTCTTGAAGACGACTGTGTAACTAAATAGCATTTACAACGTGACCGTGATTGTGAAAACCTTGTTTCTGATGCTTCTTTATGCAGAGTATGGATAAATTAGTAAAAAACAGACAGAAATAAATAAATAAGGGGTAAAAAATTGGATACATTGCAATTTATGGTCAATGAGAGGGAGGGGTAACAGGTATGGTTTCTTTCTTTTGTCTTTTTATTTCCTTTTCTGGAGTGATGCATATTTTCTAAAAATGATCATGGTGATGAATACACAACTATGTGATGACATTGTGAGCCAATGATTGTATACTCTGGATGGACTGTATGCTGCATGAAGACACCTCAATATAAAAATTTTTGTAAAAAATGAAATGTAAAGACAAACATTAAAAAATGACAATAGTTGCTTGGATATTTGTTTACATATTTCTGTCAAAAGCATGATATTTTTATAAAACAAAATGTTGTGTGTGTGTGTGTGTACAGTAGTCTGACAACATAATTTGACACCACCCTTTTGATCCAGCTATAACTTGAGCAGTTGGCAGGTATAATATATATAAAAACAATAAATTTCCACATACATTTTAATAAGTAGATATAGAACAAATGTTAAAGTTTGGTAGGGGTTATAATTCCACAATTTTTTGTTTTTTCTTTACATGTGAGAATATTTTTAATTTCAGAAGGAAATGGAATAATAAAAACTGAAATGATTATAGATTATTTTTATAACTTCCCCATCTGTGATAACTGTGATACATTTTATGTTATTTGAATTTTTTCCTTAGTTTTAAAGGTTTATTTTTTCCTAATATGTATAAGTGGGATACAAACATGTTTAACAAAAATAAGGAACAGGTACTGCTGTATTTTGAAAGAAACAATTTTAAGTTGCAGGTAGAGTCTATTCATTCCTAGAAAGGAACTTGCTTTGACATAGGTTTAATGTCAATGTGTGAAAAGATATATTTTAAAACTTAAGCTATTTATAAAGTTATGAGGGGGAAAAGGAGTAAGGAAGAGTGAATTTATGATTAAATAAATATAGTAAAAGCATGAAATTAAGGCTCAGCTAAGCATGTGAGTCTAGCACTGATTAATGCCCCCAATCTACACATGCACACACAAGCACACAAACACACATACTTTTTTCTAAGGGTTCCAAGACATTATTCCAACATAAACAGTGCATAAACATGTAAGAATTTTTGAAATATTTTCCTTGAATCACCAAAAAATACGAATACAAAAAATACTACTACAACAGCGAAGAGGTAAATTTAAAAGGTTAACCACAAGGATAAATAAAAGTGGCAAGGAGACAGCAGCAATACAGTTTTGGAAGCAAGAATGCAGCTGGCTGAGTATGCACTTTTAAGCGAACATGAGCAAGTCCACACTTCAGGCAGCTGTGGTGGAAGTGTAAGCAAGCTCATCCAGGCTGCAGATCCGCCAAAGCCCTGAACTGGTGACATCAGGTATCCTGTGGTGGGGTGGAAAATTGGAGGGTTAACTGGAGTCTGAATATGGAATGGTGCGGACCACGTATTCCCTCTCCACTGGCAAATGACTGGAGGTTTATTTCTAGAAATGCTATTCTGCAAAGCTCTGGACTTAAGGGCATCAATCACCCTTGCAGACAATAAGGCTGTACTGACCACAAAAGAACAAGTGAATGTCTGTATACCAAACAGTAAGACTCCCTGGTCTTTACCTTTACCACTAGGATTCTGGAATATTGGTGGTTTATGTAAGGTACAACTTCAGGTTATCTTTGCTTTCTTCCTTCTGTTTATGTTTTGAATTGTTTACAATGAACATGAATCATTATGTGGTTAAACAAACACAATTCAGGAGGTAAACCTATAATTCTGTGTCCAGACTGGGTGCAGAACCTTCTGTTGTTCTGGGCTCTATTCAAAACTTTAGGGTTTCTCTGAAAATGGGTCAGAATATTAGACCCAAATGACAAAAAGGAAAAAGAAAACAGAAAAGATAGTCAAAACATAATCAAAGAAAATAGTTCTTCTTTCAGACAAGATTCAAAACTTGGAGACGTAAAATAATTAAGGTATTTAGAGAAGTCCTTGCCACTTCACAAAGTAAGAAAAGAAAACGTTTCTGACCATGGTATATTTACAAAGCTAAAATCCATTAAACGCCAAGAATTATGATGACGGTATCAGTAATACCTCCAGACCACTAAAGTGCCCTGTTTTTGTTTGCTAATGCTGCCAGAATGCAATATAACAGAAATGGACTGGTTTTTATAGAAGGGATTTATTAAGTCACAAGTTACAACTCTAAGGCCATGAAAATATCAAAATTAAGGCACCAAAAAGAAGGTACCTTCACTCAAGAAAAGCTGATGCTGTCCAGAACACCTTTGTCAGATGTGAAGGCATGTGGCTGGTGTCTGCTGGTTCTTGTTCCAGGTTCTGTTGCTTCCAGCTTCTGATTCCAGTGGCTTTCTCTCTAAGCCTCTGTAGGTCTTGACTCAGCTGCTTCAGAGCAAAACTCTGGGGTTCATCTCTTAGCTTAACATCTCATGGGAAAGCACATGGCCATGTCTGTTGGGCTCTGCATCTCCAAATGTTTATGTCTGGGCATCTGCTCTCTCTGTCAGCACTCCAAACATCTTCAAATGTCTATGTCTACATTAGCTCTGGTTCCTGTCTGTTTCTATTGGCTCTCTCAGCTCCTGGTGTCTCCTGAGGCTTCTGCATTTACAAACATCCATGTCTGTGTCTGTGTCTGCACTGGTGGTTTCTCCAAATTATTTCCATTTTTAAAGGACTCCAGTAAACTAATCAAGACCCACCTTGAATGGGCGGAGTCACATCTTCGTGGAAACAACCAAAACAAGAGGTTCTACCCTAAACAATAGGTCTGGTTCCACAAGATTGGATCAGGGTTAAAATATGGCTTTTCTGGGGTACATAATAGTTTCAAACTGGAACATTCCACCCTCTGGCCCCCAAGAGGACATGGTCTTTCCATATACAAAATACAATCATCACAATATCACAAAAGGCTTAAACAATTTCAGTAACAATACAAGTACAATGCAAAGTCAGAAACCATAGAAAATCTCATCAAAGTTAGTTACAGCATGATCTGTTCTAAGGCAAAAAAAATTCTCCTCTGGTTGTTGAACTGTGAAACCTGGGACAAGTTATCTGATTCCAATATACAAAGGAGGAACAGTCATAGGATACATGTTCCCATTTCCATAGGGAGCAATCAAAAGAAAAACAGGAGTCACTGGACGCAAACAGTTCCAAACACCAGTAGGGCAAACGCCATCACATTTTAAGGTCTGAGAATCACTTATCCTTGGGGCTTGAGATAGTGGCAGTCCCATTCCTTCCAAGGGCTTATGCAGCAGCCATGTTCTCTCCAAATGCTAGGGTGAGGATTGCAACATTAAGGTGCATGGGGGAGACCACCTATCTCTCAGCTCCACCCTATCCAAGCATCAGAGCAACACTTGGGCTCTCTGCCATCTCCAGGGCACATACTCAACCCCTTCAAAAAAATGGGATGATTGCCAGGGTCCTCCCAATCCCCAGGCAATGTGCTCCACCCTCTCTAAGGCCCCAGGCAGCAACACTCTTCTGCCCACCCTCTGCCTCCAAGGTAAACTCACCCTTTCCATGTGGGTGGGTGGATCTGCTCTTCTGGCCTGAGATTTCTTGGCTTCAGATCTTAGCTTCCATGTTTCTGCCTCTGAGGATAATTTTCTTTCAACCTGTCCCTTTTTTGTCCCTTTTAGTTTAGACTGGCAGTGGGCCCGTTTATAAAGATCTTGCAAAAAACCTGTGAGTTTTTGAAGTAGCACACAAGGATCAAAGTCATCAGACAATAGGACTTTCCACAAATCCTTTCTGGATAATTCCACCTCCAATCCTGGCTTTTTCTGAAATGGATGACTGGTACCATGTTTGGTTAAATCCTCACATGGGGCTCTATTTACTGGGGTCTTCCTTTCTAGAAGACCAGAATTTTCCAGACCATCAATTTTGGTTTCTTTGTACCCAAGAGTTCAGTTCTCAGCTTATCTCTTTCCTGTCACATTTTACTATAAGCTGCAAGGAGAAACCAGTCTGCGTTTTCTACATTTAGTTTGGAAGTCCCTTCTGCTAAATATTCAAGTTCATTACTCTCAAATTCTGCCTTCTATTCAGTGCCAACACTTAATTGTGCCAAACTTTCTGCCACTTTAAAACAAGGATTGTCTTCCTTCCATGTTCATTATTTCTGTCTAAAGCCTCATCAGAGATATCTTTAGAGTCAACATTTCTACCAACAGTCTCTTCAAAGCATTCAAGGCCTTCTCTACCAAGCTCTTCACAACTCTCCCAGAACCTTCCCCTTATCCATTTAAAAAGGGGTTCCAACATGTATGGTATTTGCAAACAACAGCACACCACCACATCTCTGGTACCAAAATCTGTTTTAGTTTGCTAATGCTGCCAGAATGAAATATACCATAAAGGACTAGCTTTTATAAAGGGGATTTATTAAGCTACAAGTTACAATTCCAAGGGTGGGAAAATGTCCAAATTAAGGCACCAAGAAATGGTTACCTTCACTCAAGAGAGGCTGATGCCATGTGGAACATGACCTATCTACATCAAGAAAATATCAACTTTCCAGGGACTGGTATGGGTTTGGGGCTGCTCAAATACTGCCCAGATATAAAAAATAATTTTCTTGGATAACGTTTAAAGGCAGATAGCAAAAGTTAGTCCCTCATGTCCCCTCTTCTTTGGGCCACACCCTCATATTTGAGAATCTGCTTTCTGGATACCTAATAAGAGCTATCACTTATTTTGGACTTATTATGGGCCAAGCACATGATTTACATCTTTCAATAATTCAGCAAGTATTCCCTGAATGTCTTTTAGGTGCCAAGCACTGTGGCTATAGCTGTGAACAAAGCAGATACTATGCCAACCTTCACAGGGTTTACGGCTAATAACTTGCAGAATTAGTTCTTACATCACGATGGGAAGAGAGGGGGGAAGTAAGATCAAGACCAGGGAGGTAGTAGATCAGAAAATGCCACTATTTATTCCTTCCAAAGTAGCCATGCAAGAGGAAGTCAGATTTTGCAGGGAAATCTGGAGAACCAAGCATATGCGACTATAAGAATGGGTCTGCAGATAGAAGCTGGTGAGAAGTCTATTGAAGCCTGTTGCCTGTGCATCTGATAAGGGAACTGGAGTTGCTGTAGGTCAGCTGTCAGGCAGAGAGGAAAACGGGCTAGAGGAAAAACAGAGGAGAGCAAGGATAAGCTAGAACCTACAGCACATTCGCATCCATCTCTCAATGCATCAAAAAATGACCTACAGAGAAGAACAGCTGCTGCTTCATTTCCACCTTCAAAGCATGAACATCCCTTTTGGCTAGTTATAATATAGAAACATAAAGGAAATGTATGTTCCAGCTTGGGAAAGTCATACCAGACAAAACCAGCCAGTCCATGCCTTGTCAAGCTGGCATCATCCTCACTTCTTTTAACCATATTTAACTGACAATAATAAATTCTTGCTTACATCTAACAAGATGCAACTCTGCCTTTTACAATTAAAACCTCTCCTAAGTGAGGATCTGAAGTCCTATATGTCACTTTGTCAATGGAGGATGTTCCTTTTCGAGCTGAGTTGAACTCCCATTTTAATGTTCTGAACTATCAGTTTAACCTCTACTAACACATCTTATATTCAACAGAGGGAGAATGGGGCATGAGTAAAGGAAAAGAACTGGTAATATATTAACTAATACACTCACTAAACTAAAGAAAAACTCAGCTACCACCGTCCTCACTTCTCTGGCTATGTCCTCCTTCCTGGTTCCTTCTTCCACTGTGCATTCCACATTCCCCTTGCCCTTGGCAAACGTCTTGCTTGTCACAGTTCCTCACCTAGGGTGGTGACACAATGCTTCATTCCTGAATGGTTCATGCCATTAATGGACTCTCTGCCCATATTGAGTTGATGTAGCTTTCTTTCAACATTTGTCACAGAATATGGGAATATTAAGAGGCACCCCAGTAGCCCTCCTGAAGCCTATACTTACACCTCCTTATTCCTATAGTGTAGTAGCAACCCAATTTCCCCTTGACAGCAGGATCTACCACCTTCACCAGCTCAAGCAGTCACCTTCCTTGCCTATTGGTTTACTGGCATAAGGAGCCTAAACTGGCCAATGGGCAGTTTCAGTTTCCAGGTTAATGGAGACACGAATCAGTGTAGATCCATAACTCTGGATATCTCTCTTTCCAGAAAAAAAATGAACCTTAGGAGATTTCCCTTAACTATTGTCCTTCAGAATCATCCCTAAATGGAGCTGTAGTGCTGCAGCTGTCCATTTCTGGGTGGTGGCAGCATGTCATGCAGAACCTTTTATAAACTGGTCCAAATATTCTCTTCAAGTAGTCACGTGGAACTTCCTCTGAGGACATGGGTGGAGGCCGAGCGAGAAGAAGCAATGTAGTAGAAGTATGGTTGTAAGAATCTTGCTCAGGTGACTTACTTGAGCCCTTCAGGACCTGAGCCCAATTTCATTTTGCACCACTTCCACTAATGATGGAGTGCTGCTGTGTATGTCCAACTACATGATGAGTAGCTCAACTCACATATAACTTGGTGGCCCACCGTCATGCCTTCAGGCTTTACTTGGGCCCCGGAGAAAGACCGACACCGTTCCTCAAAAGGAGAATTATCTGCAGACGATGGCATAGTTTTGATCTAAGAATCTAAAGCTCTGTTCTGTGATTTGCCTCCAAGAGGCTCCACAGAACATCCTTATCTGTCACTGATACCTCAAGCAGCATCAAATCTGTTGAGTCATATGGCACAAGTAGCAGAGCAGCTTGCCTGCAGCTCAGACTAGGTATAGAGCCTTTTCTTGTTCTGGGCTCCATTCTAAACTGCTAGCCTTTAGAGTTACTCCAAAAATGGGTCAGAATGGCAGGTCTAAATGAAGTACATGTTGCCTCTAAAATGAAAAGAGATCCATTAGACTTACTACTTTTTTCTCTGTGGTAGGAAGGAACAGATGCAACTCCTTGTCCTTCACATTGGCCCAGACATAAGACTATTAGAAATTTCACTAAAGTGGCCAACTTCTGAATTCCTAAGTTGACTTCCCACCCACTACTACTCTTGTGTCTCAGCAAGGTACTGAGAATTGTTCTACTTCCTGTTTCTTGAATCAGCATAAGATCATCCTGTCACAGTGGACCAGGATGATGTTTCATGGCCATAGAGAAAAGATTACAGTGTCTATAAATGAACAGTAACAGAGAACTGGAGAGCTGATACAACCCTGAAGTAGGACAATGACAGTGTATTGTGGTCCTGCCAGCTGAAAGCATACTGCTTCTGTTGGTGCTAACACAAAAAGAATAGAGAAAAAAGCATTTACCAGCTAAGCAGCTGTACACCAGGTGCCAGGGGATGACCTACTCTAACAATGAAAAGACATCTGGAACATCAGCGACATTTGAGTAACCACCTGATTAAATTGATAAGAATCCACTGTCATTTGCCAAGATCCATCTGCCTTTTGCATAGACATAAGTAACTGAGCAATCCATATTCCTAAAAATGAAGAAATTGGGGAAAAGATCACAAAGTAAGAGTGTGACCAGAACCAAATATCCTGTTGGCTCCTGTTGCATGTCACGACACCATGAAACCTTCCCAGCTTTGGAATCACAACAAGCTGCCACCTGCATGTCTGGACCTGCAAATTCATCAACAGGGCAGTCTTGCTTTTTGATAAAGAATATGTACTTTTTTTCATCACTCCAAAATGTTAAATATTTTGTTAAATGTTTTAAGTAGGTACCTGAATAAAGAACTGAAAGGTTTAGGAGGCGAAAGGGTGAGAAAGAAGGAAGATAGACCAGGAAATTGAAAGCAGGCGGGTTTATTTCTGCGCTCCCGGGAAGAGCTCACCAAATCCAAGATGGAGGGAGGTGAGTCAGCGCCTGGATGATGGCGTGGGCAGTTTTTAAGCAAGTGGGTCAGGTGACTAACGGAAGGGGCAGCTCACCGGAAGTCAGGTGTCCGGAAGGGGCAGTTCATCAGTTCTGCAAGTCAAGTGTCCAGAAGGGGCGGTTCCAGAAGCCATGTTGGGAAGGGCGACACAGCCTCCACAGCTCCAGTTGCAGTGCCCTTCCCCGTTCCCCTGACCTAACAAGAAGCAAGCCAACTCCCGCAAATACTTAGATGCTTTCTGTTACTTCCCTTTAGGCAGCTATTTCAGGTAATGGATTCAGAATGCTTAACCTCTTCCAGGAAGATGGCGGTTCCACAGGGTGGGGCGAGTGGGGAGGCTGGCGCGGGGCCTGCCGGGAGCCAGTGCCTCCCCTCCCGGCTTCCGGTTCCGGAGGTGTGGTGGTTGCCCTGCCCAGTGGCTGTGGGTGTGGGGAGCTCCGGGAGGTCTGGGGGGGTCATGAGGAGTGACCAATGCTAGCTGTGCAACGAGAAACTCACTTGCAGGTTACACGACAAAGGTTAAAAGACCTTGAAAGCATCCATTGCAGAACACGAAGAATTGAGAGAAAGGAATAAGCCGTTTCTTCCTGTTAGATTAGACCATCAGCTAAGGAAGAAGCTATGGCTGGAATTGATAGGAACACTGAAACGCCCGAGAATTATGTTAGCTTATATAACCATGCAACAGAAGTGTACTTGGCAGTAAAAAAGGATGAGCTATTGATATATGTAATAACATAGGCTAATCTAGTCATATGCGAAGAATTATATCTGTGACTCATGTTGAGGGTAACCCACTTTTCATTGCAGTGCAGTATTCCATCTTGTGAAAGCACTGCCAACTATTTACACACTTCACTATTGACGTTTGGATTGTTTTCAGTTTAGGGCTATTGTGAATAAAGCTGCTGTCGACATTCTTGTGTGCTTATTGGTACCTATAAGTACTCCTATTGAATTTACATGGAATAGGGTATTTTTTAGCTTTCGTAGATACTCCGAGATTTTTCGAAATGGTTTTACCTAGTTACAACCCCAACAGTAGTTTAGGAGAAACTCGTGTGGTCCTGAACCTTTCCAGTGCTTGGCTTTGTAATATGTATTACTTTAGAAAGTAATGAGTGCTTGGAAATAGGAAAAGTAGAATAAGATAAGGGGGAGGGCCACAGTGGCTCACCAGGCAAGAATGCTTGCCTGTCATGCCAGAGGACCTGGGTTCGATTCCCGGTGCCTGCCCATGTCAAAAAAAAAAAAAAAAAAAAAAAGATAAGGGGGAATGGAAGTGATGAGGGAGAGTGGAGCTGGTTGAAATTTTAAGTATGGTGCTTATGGTAGGTCTTTTTATTATTATTATTTAAAAAAATAAGGTGACATTTAGGCAAAGTTGTGAAGTTGGTTAAAGGAGAGAGCATTGCAGAAATCTGAAGAAAGAGTGTTTAGGGAAGAGCGGAGGCGGAGGTACGGAGTATGCCTGATAGCATCTGTGTCAGGGAGGGAATGGATTGAGTGAGGGGGAAGTGGTAGACGATAGTATCACGTCATGTATGGCCCTAGAGGACATTGGAGGGACTTTGACTTCTGCTCTGAAGAGGAATGAGGAGCTACAGCAGGGTTGGTTTTGTTTTGTTTTTAATTTTTCATTGAGCTGTAATTCACCCTTTTAAAAAGTACGATTCATAGATTTTAGTGCTTTTATGAGGTTGCATAATTGTCTGCACCATCTAACGTTTTCATCACCTCAAAGTAAAAGTAAACTCCTTAGCCATTAAAAATCACTCCCTTAGTCTCCTGCAAGCACTTTCTGTTGCTCTATAGATTTCCCTTTCCTAGACATTTTATATAAATGGAATCATACAAGATGTGGCCTTTAATGTCGATAGCTTCTTGCATTTAGCATAATGATTTCAAAGTTCATCCATATTGTAGCATGTATCAGGACTTCATTGCTTTTTATGGCAGAATAACAGTCCATTGCATGTATAGATCACATTTTGTATATCCACTGGTAAGTTAATGGACATTTGGATTGTTTGTGCTTTTGGCTATTTTGAGCAATGTTGCTATGGGCATTCATGTACAAATTTTTGTGTGTATGTATATTTTCATTTCTCTTTGGTGGGATTGCTGGGTTATACGATTATTCTGTGTTTAATTTTCTGAGGAACCAACAAACTGATTTCCACAGTGGCTGCACAATTTTACAGTCCCACCATTTCTGGTATATTGCATTTCCAGCAGCATTAACAAACTAAAACAAAGACCAATGAATTTTGTATACTTATTGGCCATTTGTATATCTTCTTTGGAGAAATGTCTATTTAGGCCCTTTGCCCAGTTTTCAACTGGTTTGTCTTTTTGTTGAGTTGTAGGAGTTCTTTGTGTATTCTGGGATATTAAATCCTTATCAGCTATATGGTTAGCATGGTTAGCAATTATTTTCTCCCACTCTATAGGTTCTTTTCACTTTTTTGATAATATACAAAAGTTTTAAATTTTGAAGAAGTCCATTTTATAATATTCTTTTCTTTTGTTGCTCATTCTTTGGGTGTGTTTTTTGACTTTTTATTGTTGAGCCAGATAGCTGAAACTAGACTCTATCAGATATATGATTGGCAAATATTTTCTTCCATCCTGTAGGTTGTCTATTTACATGATGGTGCCCTTTGAAATACAAAAGTGATATTCTGATGGGGTCCAACATATCTAATCCTTTTTTTGTTTTTTGTGCTTTAGTTATCATGTTTAATCCAAGATTACACTTACGTTTCCTCAAGTTTTTTTTTTTTTTTTTTTTTTTTTGGCATGGGCAGGCTCTGGGAATCGAACCTAAGTCTCCGAAATGACAGGCAAGAATTCTGCCATTGAGCCACCATTGCATCACCCTCCTTCTTAATTTTTTTATAGTTTTAGTTCTTACATTTAGGACTTTGCTTCAACTTGAGTTAAATTTTTGTACATGCTGTGAGTTAGGGGCCTAACTTCATTCTTTTAAAAATATTTTTATTGATTAATCTTCACACACATACAGTCCGAACATGGTGTACAATCCATGGCTCGTGATACCATCACATAGTTGTGTATTCATCACCATGATCATTTTAGAACGTTTGCATCATTCCAGAAAAGGAAATAAAAGATAAAAGAAAAAACTCATACCTCCCATCCCTCTCATTGGCCACTAGTATTTCCATCTACTCAATTTATTTTACCCCTTATCCCCCTATTATTTATTTATTTTTTATCCATATTTTTTTTATTCATCTGTCCATACCCTGGATGAAAGGAGCAACAGACACAAGGTTTCTACCATCACACAGTCACATTGTAAGAGTTATATCATTATACAATTGTCTTCAAGAATCAAGGCTACTGGGTCACAGCTCAAGTGTTTCAGGTACTTCCCTTTAGGCACTCCAATACACCATACATTAAAAAGGGATATCTATATAGTGCTTAAGTATAATCTGCAGGATAACCTCTTGACTCTGTCTGAAATCTCTTAGCCACTGAAACTTTATTTTGTCTCATTTCTCTCTTTCCCTTTTTGGTCAAGAAGGCTTTCTCAATCCCATGATGCTGGGTCCTGGCTAATCCCAGAAGTTCTGACCCACACTGCCAAGGAGATTTACACTCCTGGGAGTCATGCACCATGTAGTGGTGAGGGCAGTGAGTTCACCTGTCAAATTGGCTTAGAGAGAGAGGCCATATCTGAGCAACAAAAGAGGTCCCCTGGGTGTGACTCTTAGGCATACTTTTAAGTAGGCTTAGCCTATCCTTTGCAGAAATAAGTTTCATAGGGGCAAATCCCAAAATCAAAGGCTCAGCCTATTGATTTGGTTGTCTCCACTACTTGCGAGAATATCTGAAATTCTCCAAATGGGGAATGCCCATTATAACTTTTTCATGTTGGAAAGGGCTATTGATGATATGAGATGGGGGATGGAACTAGTTGATGTTCTGGAGAGGTTGTCCCCTCTGGGTTTCAGGACTTACCTGGCCTAGGAATGCATCTGGAGATTGTAGGTTTCTGGAAAGTAATCATAGTGCATGGAACTTTTACGGAATCTCAGATAAAGCCCTAGGTGTTCTTTAGGGTTGGCAGGAATGGTTTTGTTGGTGTTTGGCAAGCCATGACAAGTAGTAATGTCCAGCTGAAGCATGGTTCAGAGTAGCTTCCAGAATAGACTCTCCACTCTATTTGAGCTGTCCTAGCCAATGATGTCTTATTTTTACAATTCTTTTCTTCTTTTTTGTCAGGAAGACATTGTTGATCCCATGCTACCAGGGCCAGGTTCATCCCTTGGATTCCTGTCCCATGTTGCCAGGGAGACTTTCAATTCTGGATATCATATTCTACATAGGGGGGAGGGTAATAATTTCACTTGCAGAGTTGGGCTTAGAGAAAGAGAAGCCACATCCGAGAAACAAAAGAGGTCTTCTGGAAGTAACTCTTAGGTATGTAAGTTGTTCTTACATCAGGAGACACATGTTGACTGGTGTCCCCTTTAATGATTTTAACAGCTGTTAGTGTTGTGTGCCTAGATCCATTAAATAATGAATACTTGAAAATGGTGCTATTTTAATTCTATCATTCATTCCTTATTTTACCAGATACTTCTATAAAGAGAAGCATTCCCTCAGTCAGCCATACAGTTGGTTTCCCACTGGTGTCAGAAGGACAGCACAAATGTTTGATTCTTTTTGTTTTTTTTAAATAGTTTATTCTTTTGGTTGCAATTGTGACATTTTTTTCTTGATTTCCCCCTCAGATTGTTCATTACTAGTGTATAGAAACACTACAGATTTTTGAATGTTGATCTTGTAACCTGCCACTCTGCTTTGCTGTACTCATTTATTAGGTCTAGCAGTTTTGCTGTGGATTTTTTAAATTAGCTCTAGCAGTTTTGCTGTGGATTTTTTGAGGTTTTCAATATATAGTATCATATAATCTGCAAACAGTGAGAGTTTTACTTCTTCCTTTCTAATTTTGATGCCTTGTATTTCTTTTTCTTGTCTAATTGCTCTGGCTAGAACTTCCAGCACAGTGTTGAATAGCAATGGTGATAGTGGACATCCGTGTCTTGTTCCTGATCTTCGGGGGAAAGTTTTCAGTTTTTCCCCATTGAGGATGATGTTAGCTGTGGGTTTTTCATATATTCCCTTTATCATGTTGAGGAAGTTCCCTTCTATTCCTATCCTTTGAAGAGTTTTTTTTTTTTTTGATTAGAGAAATTCTACATTTACAGAAAGATCATGCAGAAAATACATCAATTTCTGCAAGAAAGACAGTTGGAATTTTGATAGAAATTACATTGAATTTGTAGATCAGCTTGAGGAGTATGACCATTTTAAAGCTACTGTCTTCCAGGTCATGAACATGGAATGCCTTTCCATTTATTTAGGTCTTCTTAAAATTCTTTCAGTCATATGTTGTCATTTTCAATGTATAAGTCTTGTACTTTTGCTAAATTAGTTTCTAAGTATTTTACTCTTTTTGGTGCTATTGTAAACAGAATTGTTTTCTTAATTTCATTTTTGGATTGTTCATGATGCTAGTGTACAGAAATAGATTTCTTTCTTTCCTTCTTTCTTTCTTCCCTCCTTCCCTCCTTTCTTTCTTTTCCTCCCTCCCTCCATCCCTTCTCTTTCTTTCACAGTTTTATTGAGATACAGTCCAACACACCTTACAAACCATCCAAAAATACAATCAGTGGCTCACAGTATCAGTACATGGTTGTGCATACATCCCCATGATCAATTTATAATTGATTTTTGTATATTGATTTATAATATTGATCTTTTTCAACACTTCCTTTTGTTTACTATTTTTATTGAGAATCCTCACATACATACATTCCATACATGGCATACTAGTAGTGTCTCACAATATTATCACATAGTTGTGTATTCGTCACCATGATCATTTTTTAGAACATTTGCATCACTCCAGAAAAAGAAATAAAAAGAAAAAACTCATATTTCCTGTGCCATTTTGAAAGCCCTAGAAAAGCCATGTTTTAATTTTAATCAATTTTATGGGAGCAATGTTTTTTCTAATGGCTATCAGTACTATATATATATTTTGGAGACTTGATTAGGTTATCTCCATGGAGATGTGACTCAATCAATTGTGGGTATTAAATTTGATTAGATGGAGACATGTCTCCACCCATTTTATGTGGGTCTTGATTAGTTTACTAGAACCCTATAAAAGAGGAGACATTTTGGAGAGAGTTCCTTTTGAGAACAAGGAGAGAGAGCAGCAGAACTACGACAGAACAATGAGAGAAACAGAGTCCACCAGCTGAGACCTTTGGAGGTGAAAAATGAAAACGCCCCCCAGGGGAGTTTCATGAAACAAGAAGCCAGAAGACAAAGCTAGCAGACTTCATTATGTGCCCTTTCAGCTGAGAGAGAAACCTTGAATGTCATCGGCCTTCTTGAACCAAGGTATCTTTCACTGGATGCCTTAGATTGGACATTTCTATAGACTTTCTTTCATTGGCCTTAGAACTGTAAACTTGCAACTTATTAAGTTCCCTTTCCTAAAAGCCATTCTGTTTCTGGCATATTGCATTCCAGAAGCTAGAAAATTGGAATACCTCTTATACCCCTTACCTGAGTCCTCATTGACCATAGTATTTCCATCTACCTAATTTAATTTATCCTTTGTCTCTGTCTAGTTTGCTAGCTGCCAGAATGCAACACACCAGAGATAGATTGGCTTTCAATAAAAGGGGATTTATTTAGTTAATGTATAGTTCTTCAGAGGAAAGGCAGCTAAATTTCAACTGAGGTTCTTTCTTACGTGGGAAGGCACAGGACAATCTCTGCTGGCCTACTCTCCAGGCCTCTGGGTTCCAACAACTTCCCCCAGGGTGATTCCTTTCTGCATCTTCAAAGGCCTGGGCTGGCTGTGAGAACTGAGATGAGGTATGTTGAGCTGCTTGGGCTGTGCTGCATTGAGCTCTCTCATTTAAGCACCAGCCAATTAAATCAAACATCATTCATTGCAGCAGGCACACCTCCTAGCTGACTGCAGATGTAATCAATAGATGAGGTTCACATGACATTGGCTTATATCCACAGCAATAGAACTAGGCACCTTCACTTGGCTAAGTTGACATCTGAATTTAACCACCATGGTCCCCAATATTATTTATTTTTTATTCATATTTTTTTACTCATCTGTCCATACCGTGGATGAAAGGAGCATCATACACAAGGTTTTCACAATTACATAGTCACATTGTAAACATTATATCTTTCTACAATCATCTTCAAAAATCAAGGCTACTGGAACACAGCTCAAGTGATCTATACTGGAAGTCTGATCACTTTTTCAACTTTTTAAACAGTTCCTGTATGGGGTACTGCTAATTTTCATAGCTTCAGAGCTCTCTGAGTCTCAGGTGTCACATAAATACCTGAAGTTTCTGGGGAAGACCATGTTATATACAAACAGCTTAATATCTGAGAATTTACAATTAACAGTTACACCTCCTGAATATATGTGACTGCTGTAAGAACTTAAAATCTAGGACCGTTTACACTAGCCTCCAACCTGATAACCCATGCTTTCAACTTCAGTTCACTGAATTTTTATATTATAGTTAGTCCATATGATTGAGGCATGATGATATTTGTCTTTTTATTCCTGACATTTCATTCAACATACTGTCCTTAAGTGTCATTCACCTAGTTGCATCCCTCACAACTTCATTCCTTTTTTTAAAACAATAAATGTTTTATTAAGAACTGCCCTTTTCCTATAACACAAAACTACATTGTTTTCTTTGACAGAAAGACTGAATAGACACAAAAACTATATTCTTAAGTTGTGTAGTTTTACCTAAGTAAAATATCACAAAGGAAATTATACCCTTGTCATATCTGAAAATCATCCAAAACTGTTTGAGAAACATCACTGGAATCTTGGAGGAAACAAGAAAGACAAGCAAACATTCCAACAATTTCTAGGGGAGACAAGTCATCTGATTGCTGCATATTCTGAACACATGTAGGTAAACATTCTTTTTCATGAATATACACTTCACTACATTGATGCTCAGACCATGACAGGATACGGTCATAAGAACTTCTCTGGCACTCTTCCTCCAAGGCAGATTATAGAGAGGGCACCAGAGGGTAGTAGCACTGAATAAAAGCTGGAGATCATCTTTCTGAGCCAATCCTCTGCCAGAGAAACAAAACTGCAGTTTCACTAAGATCTGTACAAAAACTTTCCGGAGTAGTCCTCAGAAGTTCTGCTAGAGGTAGCTCATTTTGTGCACCTCCAACTGCCTCAGGCACATGTGGAAGGTCAAAAAAACAGATATACACATTTAACCAGGGTGGAAGGCACTGATATCATTGTTATGCAGTCCACAGTCTTCTGACCAGAGGATGCTAACAAATTAATTGTTGTCAGAAGCTTCCAACCTCTACTAGCTTTTTCACTCTGATTGATTTTTAGAAATTGGACTATGGCCCGACTTGCTTCTGTGGATTTGTTTGATGCTCTCCTTTGAATTTCTGTCACCGTCAGTTGTGAGACCTGTGTTGTGAACTGCAGATCATAAAGTTTTTCTGTCATTTTATCTGGTGGAGCATTTCCAAAAACCTGTTAAATACTGGCACCATCATGTATAGTTTCTCTTCTTGTTCCTACTGAGTCATGTGCCAGGAAGGGTGGCATAGCTCAGTGAAGAGAAGGTGCGTCAGTCCTAATGCATTGTCTTGTGGGTTGCACTGTTCCTGCCTTGGCCACCAATGATCCTCTTTACCATGAACATCTTGGGTGGTTGGTGACAAACACTGCTAATTCTTTAGGGCATTTCTTGGATAACATGTTCTGAATGTGGGAGCATAAAATGGCCCATTCCCTTGATAGCATTTTATTCAAGACTTGAAATCTGGGCAATAACCGGTTCTCTGTTTTGGGCTGGCATGAATCTCAGTAGAAACAATAGTAGTAGGTACTTTCTCCCTAAGATGAGGAGAACTGTACACCAGCAAGTGGGTGCAGGCCGGCCTGGCCTGGGGACAGCGACTGTAGCCGCCCCAGGCTACCCCAGGGCGGCACTGGCGACGAGGAGGGGGTGGCCTGGGGGCCCCGCTGCCGGGGGCGGGGCATTGAGCCGGGGTTATTTCTGCAGCCGCAGGTGCTGGAGCAGTCAGCCAGGCCGGCCACAGCACTAGGCAGCCGGGGCCACGCTGCCGCCCTTCGCCTGCTCAGGTCCCTGCTCAGCCGCTTTTTCGTCTCCATAGGTCTCTGCCACCTCAGCCTCGGTGCATCTCCGACTTCTCCTCTTCATCAAGGCCAGGCCAACCCACTGGGACCATCCCGGGAAGTGTAGGGTTGTTGCCCTTTCCTTCGGCTGTTCCTGGCCATCTTTAATCCTAATCCTCCTCCTCCCCCTCCTCCCTGTCATGAAACCATGACTGTCTTTGCCATGTGCCTTCTTGGATGAGAGAGAAACCCTGAACTTCATCGGCCTTCTGGAACCAAGCTATCTTTCCCTGGATGCCTTAGATTGGACATTTCTATAGACCTGTTTTAATTGGGACATTTTCTTGGCCATGGAACTGTAAATTAGCACTTATTAAATTCCCCTTTTTAAATGCCATTCTATTTCTGGTATATTGCATTCTGGCAGCTGGCGAACTAGAACACTACCCTATTTCTATCTCCTGATAAACTGTGTTCTTAACTTCAATTCTGACAGTTCACTCATTAATGTTAGTTCATATTCATGAAACCAGACAGTGTCCTTTTGTTTCTGGCTAATTCCATTCAGCATAATGTTCTCAAGGTTTATCCACATTGTTACATGCTTCATGACTTTATTCTGTCTTATAGCTGTGTAATATTCCATTGTATGTATATACCACAGCTTGTTTAGCTACTCATCTGTTGATGGACATTTGGGCTGTTTCCATCTTTTGGAATCATAAATAATGCTGCTATAAACATTGGTGTGCAAATATCCATTTGTGTCCTTGCCCTCATGTCCTCTGAATATATACCTTGCAATGGAATTGTGGGATGATATGGCAATTCTATACTTAGCTTCCTGAGGAACCACCAAACTGCCTTCCAGAGCAGTTGTACCATTTGACATTCCCACCAACAGTGGATAAGTGTGCCTCTTTCCCCAGATCCTCTCCAGCATTGTCATTTTCTGTTTTTTCTTTTTTTAATAATGGCCATTCTAGTGGGTGTGAGATGATATCTCATTGTGGTTTTATTTGCATTTCCCTAATAGCCAGTGAAGTTGAGAATCTTTTCATGTGCCTTTTAGTCATTTGTATTTCCTTTTCTGAGACATGTCTGTTCATGTCTTTTGCCCATTTAAAATTATGTTGTTTGTCTTTTTGTTGTTGAGTTAAAGAATCTCTTTATATATTCTGGATATGGAACACTTATCTGATATGTGGTTTCCAAATGTTGTCTCCCATTGCTTAGGTGCTTTTTTACTTTCTTGACAAATTTCTTTTATGCACAAAAGTATTTAATTTTGAGGAGTTCCCATTTATCCATTTCTTTCTTCAGTGTGTATGTTTTGGGTATAAGGTCTAGGAAACTGACTCTGATTACAAGCTTTATAAGATATTTCCCTACATTTTCTTCTAAAAGTTGTATGGTCTTAGCTCTAATGTTTAGGTCATTGATCCATTTTGAGTTAAATTTTTATAGGATGTGAGATATGGATCATCTTTCATTATTTTGCATATGGATATCCAGTTCTCCAAGCACCATTTATTGAAGAGGCTGCTCTGTCCCAGGTGGATTGGCTTGATTGCCTTATCAAAAGTCATTTGTCCATAGATGATAGTGTATATAGCTGAACATGTATTTGATTCCATTGGTCAGTATATCTATCTTTATGTCAGTACCATGCTGTTTTGACCAGTCTAGCTTTGTAATATGCTTTAAAGTCAAGGAGTGTGAGACTTCCCACTTAATTTTTCTTTTTCAATATACTTTTAGCTAATTGGGGCACCCTTCCCTTCCAAATAAATTTGGTTATTGGTTTTTCTATTTATGCAAAGTAAGTTTTAGGGATTTTAATTGGTATGCACTTAATCCATAAATCAATTTGGGTAGAATTAGCATCTTATCTATATGTAGTCTTCCCATCCATGAACATGGTATGCTATTCCATTTATTTAGCTCTTCTATGATTTCTTTTAGCAATTTCTTATAGTTTTCTGTGTATAGGTCTTTTGTATCCTTAGTTAAATTTATTCCCAAACATTTGATTCTTTTGGTTGCAATTGTAAATGGAATTTTTTTCTTGATTTCCTTCCTTGATTACTCACTACTAGTGTATATAAACACTACTGATTTTTGGGTGTTGATCTTGTACCCTGTGACTTTGCTGTACCTTTATTGGCTCTAGTAGCTTTGCTGTAGATTTTTCAGGATTTTCAACATACAGTGTCATATCACCTGCAAAAAGTGAGAGTTTTACCTTCTCCTTTCTAATTTGGATGCATTTTATTTCTTTTTCTTGTCTAATTGCTCTGTCTAGAACTTCCAGCACAATGTTGAATAACAATGGTGACAGTGAGCATCCTTGTCTTGTTTCTGACCTTAGAGGGAAAGCTTTCAATCTTTCCCCATTGAGGATGATGTTAGCTATGGGTTTTTCATATATTCCATTTACCATGTTGAGGAAGTTCCCATCTATTCCTATTCTATGAAGTGTTTTAATCAAGAAAGGATGTTGGATTTTGTCAAATGCCTTTTCTGCATCAATTAAGATGATCATGTGGTTTTTCTGTTTTGATTTGTTGATACGGTGTACTACATTAATTGACTTTCTTATGTTGAGCCAACCTTGCATAACTGGAATAAATCCTACTTGGTCATGGTATATAGTTCTTTTAATGTGCTGTTTGACTCGATTTGCAAGTATTTTGTTGAGGATTTTTGCATGTAAATTCATTAGAAAGATTGGTCTGTAATTTTCTTTTCTTGCAGTATCTTTGTCTTGCTTTGGTTTGAGGGTGATGTTGGTTCATAGAATGAGTTAGGTAGCTTTCCCTTCTCTTCAATTTTTTTTGAAGAGTTTGAGCAGGACCAGTGTTAATTCTTTCTTAAATGTTTGGTAGAATTTACATGTAAAGCCATCTAGTCCTTGACTTTTCTTCTCCTTTCTTTTTAAATTAAGAACTCTTCACATGCATACATTCCTTACATGGTGTACAATCAGTGGCTTACAATAGCATCACATAGTCCTGTATCATCACCATATCATTTTTTAAAAACTTTTCTTTTTTGGGAGCTTCTTAATAACTGATTCAATCTCTTTATTTGTGATTGGTTTGTTGAGGTTGTTTATTTCTTCTTGAGTCAATGTTGGTTGTTCATGCCTTTGTAGGAAGTAGTCTATTTCATCTACATTGTCTAGTTTATTAGCATATACTTGCTTATAGTATCCTCTCATTACTTCTTATATTTCTGCAGGATCAGTGTTTATGTCTCCTCTTCCATTTATTTGCATCTTCTCTCCCCCCCCCCTTTTCCTTTGTCAACCTAGCTAATGGCCCATCTATTTTACTGATTTTCTCAAATAACCAATATCAGCTTTTGTTGATTTTCTCAATTGTTTTCATGTTCTCAATTTCATTTATTTTTGCTCTAAGCTTCATTATCTCTTTCCTTTTGCTTTCTTTGAGGGTTAGTTTGCTGTTCTTTTTCTAGTTCTTCCAAGATTCCACAATCCAGTAATTCCTCAATTTTTGCTTTTTCTTCTTTTTTAATATAGACATTTAGGAAGAAATAAATTTCCCTCTTAGCACTGCCTTTGCTGCATTCCATAATTTTTATATATTGCGTTTTCATTTTCATTTCTCTTGAGATATTTACTGATTTCACTTGTAATTTCTTCCTTGACCCACTAGTTGTTTATGAGTATGTTGTTTAGCCTCCATATATTTGTGATTTTTCTCGCCCACTGGCTCTTAATGGAACTTCATTCCATCATGATTTGAGAAAGTGTTTTGTATGATTTTAATATTTTTAAATTTATTGAGGCTTGCTTTGTGACCCAGCATATGGTCTCTCCTTGAGAATGATCCATGAGCACTTGAGAAAAATATGTTTTCTGATGCTATGGGGTGTTATATTCTGTAAATGTCCATTAAGTCTAGTTCATTTATTGTATTATTCAAATTCCCTGTTTCTTTATTGCTCCTCTGTCTAGATGTTCTATCCATTGATGAAACTGGGGAATTGAAGTTTCCAATTATTATGATAAAGGAGTATATTTCTCCCTTGAGTGTTGTCCGTGTTTGCCTCTTAAACTTTGAAGCACTTTGGCTTGGTGCGTAAATATTTATGATTGTTATGTCTTCTTGTTGAATCATTCCTTCTATTAATACATGGTGTCCTTCTTTGTCTCTTTTAATTGTTTTACATTTTTTTCTTTTTTTCTTTTTTTCTCAGTCTCCATAGAGACTGTCAAAAATTGCCAGTGCTGACTATATTTCAAGTCGTCACGGTGGGGTATTGGGAAAAGTTTTCAATTAGCAATAATTGCGCCTCAGATAAACCTCATTGGCTATGATACCACCACTGCGCAAAGCTAATTGTTTTACATTTGAAGTCTAACTTGTCAGATACTAGTATAGCTACTTCTGTTCTGTTTTGATTGTGGTTTGCATGAAATATCTTTTCCCAAGCTTTCACTTTCAACCTATTTTTGTCCTTGGGTCTAAAATGAATCTCCTGTAGACAGGATATAGATTGGTCCTGTTTTTTTTAACCCATTCTGCCAGTCTGTGTCTTTTGATTTGGGAGTTTAATCCATTAACATTTAGTGTTATTACTGTAAAGGCAGTTATTTCTCCTACCATTTTGTCTTTGGGATTTTATATGTCATATCTATTTTTTTCTTTTTTTACTTTTACTAATAGTCTTCATTTCTATAGTGTCCTCCAGACCTCTTTCTCCTGCCTTTTCCCATCTGCCTATAGTGCACCCTTTAGTGTTTCTTTTTTTATATAAACTTTTTTATTAATTAAAAACTTAACAAAAGAACATTAAGATATCATTCCATTCTACATATACAATCAGTAATTCTTAATATTATCACATAGTTGCATATTCATCATTTCTTAGAACATTTGCATCGATTTAGAAAAAGAAATAAAAAGACATCAGAAAAAGAAATAAAACGATAATAGAGAAAAAAA
>PVIY010030884.1:0-30505 GCA_004026745.1 Myrmecophaga tridactyla | reverse complement strand
AATGGATGGATGGTTATATGAGTGCGTGGAGGAATGGATGGATGCATATATGGGTGGTATATGTATGTATAGATGGATGTTCTGATGGTTGAATGAATGGATTAATGATGCCTGTGTGCATACAAGTATGGATGAATAAATGGTCAGATATGTTTATAGATGAATGGATGGATGGCTGATCATTTAAGCATTTGAATTCTGGTATTCAGACCAATATTTCCATTCTAAATATTTATCACTGAGTGTTCTCATCCCTTCTCTGAACCCAAAAATGGTAAAAGAATATATTAGAACAATCCCATAACAGGAAGCCTATTGAAACATGGCACTTACTGAATGGATATGGATTAACAGCACTGTAGAAGGATGCACTATAATGGCCTCTAAATGCCCTCTCAATACTATGTCCCAAGGGATATTTTAAAGCTTGGTCTAACTTCTTCAGCACAAAATAAGACTAGAAAGGAGAGCAGACTCCATATGTTTCTACCCTAACATTTTCAGATATGGAAAACAAACCCCAGAGAAGGGAAGGAACTTACCTAAGGTAACACAGCAAGTGAGTTGCCGACCTGAGATAAGAGCTCAGGTTTCCAGGCCAGTGCTTCTGCTACAAAGTCCTACCTACCTGGCTCCATTGTTTTCCTGTCTGGCCTCCCTATACCCAGATGCTCCTCCCAGCCAACCTCAGAACATCATGGAGCAAAGGCATTCTCTCTTTCTTTGGCTTGGTACCCAGAGCTCTGGAGAGCCAACCTGAACTTGTTCATCTTCTGTGTGACAAGCATTAACTTCACCGCCAATACCTGGGCCACACTGTTGGAAGGATTTAGAGAAACACGGAATTTGTATTACATGGGTAGATCCCAAAGATGCCCTCTGGGGTTTCAGTCTTTAATGCTTTCCTGGTCTCCTGTTTTCTAAAGGGAAATCTTTCTTCTCTTTCTCTTTCATTAGTGAATAAAAGGGAGGAAGACGAAAACACAGAGAGAGAGTTTGCCTTGGTTACCCAACAAAGGCGCACCACCAAGATGGTGTTTGTTCATCCCCGAGGCCTTCAGGGCCCTATTAGCCTTCCTGTAATCTTCAGAATGGAGTGATGAACTCAGGCCCTTCCTGCTGGCTAGATTTGCCCTCCCTTCCTCCGAACCCCACCCCACCCACCTGGCCTTCTAAGCTTCCCAGGGCTGCCAGATGACTGGGTGTTGGGCAGAGGCCTATTGCAGTGGTTTTGCAAATCAGCCCCACCTATGTCTGGATTTCTGAACTTCCCAGTCTTGAAACGTTCTAAATCCTTGTAGGAGGAGCCCTCTCACCTGCTGAGGTAATCTCATCTGGTCTCAGAGCACTCCATGGGGAAGAAGGAAAACAACAACAGTAATAATAGCTACCGCACACTGAGAGCTGACCCTATGCCAGACGGTGCTCTTAACTCATTTAATCCTCACAGTATGCTGAATGGCAGCCCCATTTAACAGATAAGGAGAATGAGGCATAGAGAATGTCACCAAGTTTATAGTTCAGCACGACTGCGTTATACCAGGTGCTGTACCACATCATGCTCCTTATGGTCCAACCAGGAAGGACCTTCATTATCCCTGTTAACAGACGAGGGTACTGGAGCATGGAGCGGTCCAGTCACTTAGCCAGGAACACACAGTTGGTAAGTGGTAGAGCTCTCTTCTTTCTCCTTGATATCAGTGATTTTTTAAAATACCTTATGGAATTATAGTCATAAATATTTAGAGTTGGATGGGACCTGTAATTGAGATATTGTAAGTTGGGAAGCAGGCCCCAGAAAGGCAAAGGAATTCATCCAAGGTCATGCAATTGGTTATCTATAGACTCCATAGCAGAGTTGTAGAATTGTTGTTATTGTTACTGTTGTTGTTATTGCATTATTTTGAGAATTGGGATGGACTTTGGGGATCCTTTGAAAATGCACAGTCCATTCCGTATAGATCAAATTATAAAGTCTTTGAAATAATAATCACTGGTGAAGCAGACTGGCAAGGACATTTGAGAACATCACCTCCTTCTACTTACACTACCCTCACTTCCCTTCCCTTGGTGAAGCTCTTTAAATTGGATGTGTATTGAAGGGTGTATATGTTTTTTTTCCCCCTTAGATACTACTTAGAAGGGATGTGGTCATGGAAGATTTGTGAATGGAGGGAAGTATCTTTGCTACCTCCTGAATCCCTGTTTCCTGGGGAAAAGGGTGGCTTGGACGGAGGACCGTGAAGGTGTAGAGAAAGGGACTTTAGAGCAAATGGAGGGCCAATGCAGAGAAATGAGCAGGGGTGACCCTCCCTGGGAAAACTTGGGGGAATTGTTTTCCAGTTTTCCAACCAAGATGGGGCAGGCCCCTAAGGCTTTGCAGGTTTGCATTCCAGGGCCAGAAGAGATGGGCCACACAAGCCAAAGGTGAGAAATGCAATGTGAGAGACCCTCCAGATGGTCATTGATTCTAACCACATACTTAGGACCCCCAAATCATCCCTATTTCACATCTCAGTGGTCTTTTGTAATGTGGGACGGCGTTTTAGGAAGTACAAGAAGAGAGCGTTAGGTAACCTTGAACCACACAGTGAGAAACATATTCTTTTTCCCCTCTCTCTCATTCCTTTTGAATTCTTCTGGCACCAAGTCTCTGTCAGGTACTCATACTGCTTTAATTCCTCTCTGCCACTTAGTAACTCCTCTGGAGCAGAAAGAGAGCACCCTGAAGACTCAGAACCCTTGTCAGTTAATGGATTAGAATTTAGCAGAGTATTTTACATTCCTTGTGTTTATTTTTAAGAGGACTTTCTATTTAGTACAAAGGGTCCTTGCTTTACAGTTCTGTAGCAATATGTACTTGTCCTTAGAAATAAATGTATTTAATAAGAGTGAGTTGGCCTAAAGAAACTTACTAAATACAGTAATACAGATGGTACATGGATAATGCAGAAACCTTGGAAATGATACAGAAAGGATTAATTTGGGGGGAAATACCGGTCTAGATGAGAAATGGAGAGAGAGAGGATGAGGTCAGCACTGAGGAAGAAGTGTCTTCCTGAATCACATGAAGGTGCTTTGTGTGCTAGTTGTGGCCCTGAAAGCCAGCAATGGGTAGTGAGTTGTTGGAACTTGGGAGGCAGCATAAGCTTGCTTCTGTAACAGCCCCAAAATTTCAGTGGCTTCACCCAGTGAAAGTGTATCCATCTTGCACTAAAGACCAAACCAGGTGCTCCTTATTGGTGGGAGGCTTTCCATGGGGTCATTCGAGAACTCAGCTTTCTTCCATCCTGTGATTTAGCGCTCCTCTAAGACCTCAGTTTCTCCATTTAGTGGGCAGAGGATCACTAATAAGTTTTGTGGCCCAGGCCTGGCTGTGGCACGTATCACTTCTGCCACATTCCATTGGTGAGAACTCTATCACATGACTATATTTAAGTGCCAGAGAAGCAGGGAACATAGCCTTGCTGTCTACACAAGAGGAAATGGGGTTCGGTGACCAGCTCATCTGGCTCTGTCCTAGGTGGCTGGTTTATTTATTCATTCAGTATGTATTGAGCACCTACCATTTGGCAAGCATGTTTGCATCTCAATTTCATCTAAGTGATGACTTCATACCCTTTTCATATGTGTTTGGAGATAATTTCAGGGTAATACTTGAAAAATTAATTGCACTTAAGTGTATTTAAATAATCTTTTCAGAAATAATTACCCATCTTCAGCAGAAATGCTTGAGGACAAGGTCTATGTGTTAGACATCACTTCTAAATACCTAGCACTGAGCCAGGCACACAGATGTTTGTGGGGAAGAATGTAGAATATAGGCAATGACTATCTCTTGACTTATACTAGCAGGTTGGGTTGCCCATTCACAACCAAGCTCCTCATACACATCACAGTATCCTTAGCTCAGGACAGAATCCCAGGGCTATAAGGAAGAATGCTGTAGGTTTAGCTCCCCCGTCTCCCTTGTTGCCGTGGGGACATGCTGTCTGGCAGCTGCAGGTCAAGGAAGTTTGGGGACCCTAGAAGTTCTTTGGAGTTTGCCATCAATGAGACACAGGATATCCTTTCTTTATCTGAGGCACAGGTGGTATTTTTCTACTTAATCAGTAGATCACTATCATATTATATACAGTGTTTGTGTAATTTGCATCTTTGGACATCTACTTTGGGGATGGTCTGTAGTCTGGGTGTTTTCTCTCCATGGACCTCCACTATACCACACCACAACTACTTGTGATGTTCTTAAGCACTGCTCTCCTCCTTTTCATGGTTCTCTCATAGTTCAGATCACACTATTGAAAAATGTGTCTTTGGGTATTATATCCTGAAGCATTATTCCCAGGTCATTAAACACTATTTGTAAGTATCTTTTAATACCTGCATGACATTAAATTCTTTATCAAAGATTTTGAGTACTAGAGATTTTTCTTTTACATTCTAGACTGCTAATTTTGGGGTAGTAAAGAGAATGGGAGGGGATAGAGATGGAAGAAGGTGGAAATGAAGAAAAGGCAAGAGACTGATGAAGGGCATTGGAAGGTAGGGAAGCAGCCAAGTGCTCTGGCTGAGGGAATGGGCTGTGAAAGCAGACCATCTGCATTTGCATCAAGTTTCCTCCATTTACTAGCTGTGTGGCTTTAAGTAAGTTACTCAGTCTCCCCTAACCTCAGTATTCTCACCTCCTAATACAGTCTACCAATGGTACTTCATAAGGTTGTTTGATGGCTGCATGAGATCATTCATGTAAAGCACACAGAGTAGTTCCAGACATAGAAAAGTGTTCCATAATTGTTAGCTGGCACCCTACGGCTCTGGGGGTAGGACAGGACAGACAGACTGCAGTGTCTTCCAAGTGTGGGAACCCATGACAAATCAGTGGAAGATGGTAGTGGATGTCAAAATGACTTTGTGTGGCTGGATGAGTGACAGCACATCTGGCCCATATATAAAATTGCTGTTGATTAAGGAGAAAGATGGATGGCCTTAGTTAGGACCAAAGAGTTCTATCCCTTGACCCTAACTCTCCATGTACCTAATTGGGAAAGACTCCAGGGCCTGGAACATCTGCTTTGTGGGAAACCTTGGGGACAGTAGAAGGAAAGTACTTACTTTCATTACTTCCTTCATCTGTTTCCATGTTGGAAAGGCAAAGGGAATTGTAGCACCTGCTCCTTAAAACCCTCCTTAGATGTCTCATTGCTCTTTAAGATACAAACCATGCTCCTTATCTTGGCTGTTGTGTGTCACATCCCCCTGGAAGCAGACTCTGAGGCAAAATCTAGTGTCCAGAATTTTTTTCAGGTATGTTCTTGAGATCAACATCTGTGGGAAAGGGAGAAAGAAGCAGGAGCATAGGAAGAAGATGAGCAGGGATGCAAGCCCAATGGCAGCCTTGGCCAACCGCATAGAAAGTCCTGGAGCTGAAGTGGCCCTTCAGAGTTGTTCCATATTGGGCCAGCATAGCCAGACCTTTATATCAACATCAATCAGTCATTGAATATGGGTCCTTCGAAAAGTGTTGTGACTTTGGGCTAGGCTGCTCTCTGCTCCCGGGGGAATCATAAAGGAACCAGTGGCAGCAGGTCAAATGCTGACAACTCTCCCAGCCACTGGACACTACAAAGTGTAATTGCTAGAAAAAAGAAAGATCTGGACAGTGTCTTTTTTTCTTCTACAATGTTCTACAAGGCCTTGCATGATTTGTCATAAAGTTTTCCCCAGTCTTTTCTCACTTAACTGTCCTTTCATTCTCAGTGCTCCAGCCACACTGGCCTCCTTTCATTGCCTCAAGTACCACCTACTTTTGTGCCTCAGGGCTTTTGCATGCTCTTTACTTAAAATGTTTTTTTCTACCTGGTTTTCCCTGATCAATACCTACTTGAGCTTTTGATCTCAATTTAAATGACAGTTCCTCCTAGAAGCCTTCCTTGAAATCCAGACATATTCAGAATTCCTTCTTATACACCAGAGTGTCCCCTGTGCTTTTTCTTTCCCATCTGCAATTACAGATTTATTTGTGTGAGTCCTTGCTTGATCTCTCTTTTCCTCAGTGGACCGAAAGCTCCATGAGGTTGGAAGACTGGGGTTTACTTGTGTCTACCTCGTCCATAGAGGCCAACCAACAATTATGAGTTTCCCCTTCTACCTTTCAACCTAAGCTGCAGAAGGCCACCTCCTCTAGTGTGCTTCTTATAGTACTTTTTTAAAATGCATTCATCATTCCTGATATTGTGTATCACTGGGGTTTCCATCATGAGGGCACCAAACTGGAGAAATGGACCCATTGTTTTATTTTTTAGCCACAAGTTGAAATATAATTTTTAAAGTGGCTTTGGAAAAAGGCAGACCTGACCTCAGATCCACCCTGCCATTTGCTAACTGCGTGACCTTGGGCAAGCCATTTTACCTCTCTGAGCCTCAGTTTATCTCGTCTGAAAATTTCCCTCTACCTCTTAGAATGAAAGAGGATGTTGTTTGCCTGGAGCCTGGCATAATACCTTACACATAGTAGGTGCTCAGTGAATACTGCTTTTGTTGCCCCCCTCTCCTATGCAGGCTAAATTCCTGTCATGATTGCTGCCTGTCAAGAATAGCAGTGGGAGGCAGGTACAGACAAACACACAGGCTTAATCACCTTGCCCTCCTTGATGCTGACCTCACTGGGGCCAAAGCTTGTTTGCTTTGGAAGATGCACTGATGACTCCCAAGGAGGTTTGTTTAACTGATGGCCTTTGTGGGCTGGGGTGAGGTTTGGGAGACCCAGAGGCTCCTGGTCAAGTCAGTGGGGTTTCACAGACAAGCTGGGACAGAAACCTGGTGATACATTGATCCAAAGTGGAGTGACTTGTTAATCTCTGTTACTTTTGGAAAGATGGCTCAATGTGTCACCTACAGGGATTAATTTCTTGACAATGGCTTGGGCATTTAAACATTCTGGACAGTAGGAAGAATATTCCAGGAAGCAGCAATTTTTGGCAGTGATTTTCCAAGCCCAAAGGGTTCTTGTCAGGGCATCCTCTCTTTTCTAGATGTTAATAATTTGGCATCAAATGGCACCTCTGGCCACGTGACTTCTAGCAAGCATGTGTTCTCTTCCTTTTTATGCATCACCTTCATTAATGCACAACTACCTTTTGGACTCACTTTGGGCACTTAGCACCATGATGTGGAATGAATTGCAATTGGGAATACTTATCACACATGGCATGCCCCTCATAAGCAGTGTGTAAATTGAATTATGTATTTAATGCATCCAAGGAGCCTTTTATTAAAAGGTGTCCTATGGAGGAATTCTTCAGTAATCAGTTAGTTAACTGTGTAAATTTTGTCATTGGTCATCATCCTTCTATCCATCCAATGTTCCACTGATTCACTTATTTGTGCATGCATGCCTTCATTTATTTATACATCCATTCATTGATTCATTCATTTATTCACCCATTACCCATCCATTAATTTATTCCTTCGTATTTTAATATATCTGTATATTCACCCATCCATCCATCTGCCCATCCATTCACCATCCATCCATCTACCTACCCATCTGTAATCTGTCTATCCATCCGTCTAGTCATTCACTCACTTTCTCCTATATTCTTTAATTAACTATTCATTCATCAGGCTTTTACTGAATACTTCCTCTGTCCTTAGTACTGTTCCAGGCACTGAAAAAATCAGATCTTTCATTTTCAGAAGTTTCACGGTAGGGGGAACTATGGTTTCATGGGGGAACCAACATATAACTAGATAATTACCACCCAGCAAAGCAGGTGAAAGTTGGGATTTCTTAAGATTGGGCAAAGCTTTGTGCCAAGTAAACTTCACTGAAATCCTCAGTTCTCCAAGTGTTTCAGGACAAGTTCCTTAACTTTTGAGGTGAGGCAGAGGGATTATGTGAAACTGAAGGAAGATGTCAAGCTACCCTTTATTTTTCAAAATCTTTAACCCATTTTGAGATATCTGTCAGATTTTCAGCTCTTTCTTTTTTCTAGCAATTACACTTTTAGACTATAGAGAATTGTTTAAATACATATGTACATGTAAACAATGGGGCACTGTGCAACCTTTGAAACACATAATGTAGAGGTTTATGAGCTGATATGGAAAAGAATCTACGATATACTTTTAAATGAAAAAATTAAGCTGCAGAACAGTGCATGTATTACAATCACTCTTTGACAGTGATGTGAGATGATGCAGATGTGACCATCTCTCCCCTATTTATACAGATCATTCCTTTATTTGTGACTACACAGAAGAACTTTCTAGAAGAAAGAGGGCCTGCTTTTACTCATTATTGCATCCCCAACACCCAGAACAGTGTCTGGCATGCAGTAGGCACTCAGTAAATATTTGTGGAGTGAATAAATGGATGAATGATAAACAACAAATTATCGTTGTTTTCTTCGAGGGTGTGGAACTAAGGGTTTTGTTAGGAACTTGGGGGTTTTCCTTTATTATATATAAAAAATATATGATAATATATTCCTGTATATTTAAAAAATTAAAAAAATCCCTTGAAGCCTTCAGTGCTCCTGCTCCCTGGGAAGGGATTACACAGTTGGGGTGACATGTCTCTGTTTATCCAAACTGTTTTTCATGTCCAATTAGGGAAGGGGGCCTTCTGTATTTCAAACTTCCCCTCTCCCACAGGGGAAATGCCAGACCTGTCGGAGAAAACAAACAGCAGCTTTTGTGTGTGTATTCCTACCCAGGCACTTAGGCCCATAAAACCCGGGACTCCGTTTCTGGGCTAAGAGCTACATTAGGGAGCTGTTGACAGTCCCTTGGTCTGACCTCTTGCACAATGCCGGGACTGCTCAGCAGCTTAGGAAAAAGAAGAAAACAAACACAAAAGTCGGTTCAGTCTGTTTGTTCTAAGGAAACTCAAAGAGGTGTTTGACAGTCAGTAAATGCCAGCTTGGCTCTTGTTTTAAATCTGTAACATGGGAGGCAAGAGGCAAGGACAGCGGTGGGGGTAGAAGGGATAAGGGCGATACAGGGAGAGAAGCGGAGAAAGAAAAGCTGCTGCCATGGGCCTGGAGCTGACAGGAGATGCAGACGAAGCCCCTGGAGTTGAACTAGACGGGGCATCTGGGAGGGCACTGAAGTGGGATTAGGCTGCTAGCTCCTCTGTGCTCGAGGCTATGACTCCATCATTCGTTCATTTGCACATTCACTCACTCATTTCCTTCTTTTCTTCCTTCTTTCCTGCCTTTGTGCCTTCCTTCCTTCTTCCCTTTCATCTCTTCATTCGTTTTCTCCTTCCTTCTTTCCTTTCTGTTTCCCCCATTCCATTTCTCCATCATTGTTTCCTACCTTCCTTCCCTTCAGCCTTCACTTCCTCCCGCCCTTCTTTCCTTCCTTCCCACCTTTCTCCCTTCCTACTCTGTTTTTACAGCTGTGTAAAAAAAGATAATTGATATTTGATCAGCAAATGTGTACATACCTGCTATATGCCATGTACTATTCTGGATGCTGAGGAATAATAAGGTAGTAAATACATCAGAGACCTCATTCTCATGATACTTCCATTCTCCTTGTGGAGAAGTAAATTAAATAAGTGTTTCAAGTAGTTATAAGTTCTAAGAAGAAAAGTGAAGTTGGGTAAGGGCAAGGAGGGTTATGGGGACTGTTTCAGACAAAGTGGTCAGGGAAGGCCACTCTGAATGAAGTGAGAAAGAGAACCAGACAATTTCTGGGGGGAAGAGCGTTCCAGACAGAGTGAGTAGAAAATAAAAGGACCCCAAGGTGACAAGTGCCTGGAGTGTTTGAAGGACAGAAAGTCTGCCAGTGTAACTGGAGCATACAGGGCAAGGGGGGAGAGTTGGAGGTGATGAGGACAAGGAGGTAAGCAGAAGATGGATCACGCAGGACCTTGCCAACATGGTATGGATGTTACTGTGAATATGATGGCAAGTCATTGGAGTAGGGCAGGAATGTACTTTAATTTATATTTTAACAAGATCATTCTGGCTGCCATGTGAAGAACAGATGCGACTGAGGCAAGGGTAGAAGCAGAGAGACTAATTAGAGAGGTTAGCAGACTTGTCCAGGTGAGAGATGATGGAGGCTGCTGTCAGGGTAGGTGGGCCAGGGTGGGCATGGTGGAGGTACTAGGATGTGGGAGGATTCTGTACATATCTTGTAGAGAAACACAGTAAGATTTGCTGATGATTTGGATGTGTGTTGGGAGAGAAGTTGAGATTATAGCAAGGATTGCATCTTACCAATTAGATCAGTGGTTTCCCCATTTACTGAGATGAGGAATATTGTATCTGACTTTCTATTTCCTATAATGTCCGATATTCATTCACTCTATATTTTCTGAATGACTGACAAAATGAATGAAAGCTATTTTGTATGGATTGTCCTAGAATTTCTGATGCATTGAACAAATACTCATTGATTGCCTACTGTGTGCAGAATATTTGTGCCTAGTGCTATGGAATAAATACATCCCATTCAACAGACATTCCATGTGTTGCCTTAGGTACTATGCTGGGAACTGTAGGAAAGTGCTAATGAGTTAGACAGACATGGCCCTGCCTTATGGAACTCACCATCTAGATGGAGATGCAGATGTCAAACATATAACAAATATGTCAATAATTGCCAATTGTGATAAGTGCTAAGTAGAAAATAACAAGGAGGATAAAGAAAAATACGGTGGCCAGGGAGGGCCTCTCTAAAGGAGAGACATTTAATCTGAACCTGGAAAATGAGAAGGAGTGGGCCCTGTATAGAAAAGAGAATAACTTTCCAGACAGAAAGAACAGAAAACTCAAAAGTCCTGAGGCAGGAATGAGTTCAGATAGTTCCAGGAACAGAAAGAACTCCACTGTGTCTTGAGGTTAGTGAATGGGGGCAGAATGGCATGAGATGAGGTTGAGATGAAAGCAGGGGTCAGATTAAAAAAAAATGAACAAGACAGAGACCTTTCCCTCGAGAACTCGCAGGATGGAGGAGAAGCCAAGGGGTGAACACAGATGGTGAATAAGAAGAACGTGCCAAGTGTTTGAAAGATGGTGATGACATGAAAGCTGGGTCTATGAATAAGGTCTTGATCAACATAAAGATACAGAAAACACTTTCCATCCTTCCTATTTTCTTCTCACTCAGTGCCTTAATTAACATTGCAGAAATCAGAGTAGATTTACCTGCATAGAAGGAAGGGAGGTTCTAGGGTGTATAGCCTAAAGCAACAAGAGTGTGTTTTAGCCAAATCCCCAGAACTGAAGTCCTCAAGGAAGCAGGCATGAGGATGCACAGGATGACATGCTGTGTTGAATGGAAATCTACAGTGTTGATGACTGATGTCTTACTGACCTTTGACCTAGGTATAAATATCTTCTTCCTATTACAAGTAAAGATATTTGCTCCTTGTTTCACCATTTTTTTCTCATTTATGAGCCTAGTGGGCTCTAGAAACTAACTTATTAATTAAAGAAGTGTTCACTTTGGACCACCTCTCCCCAGGTACTTGGCTGGGTACTGTGTGTCCAGCTGTGAACAGGGAAGATTCAGTGTCTGCCCTTATGGAGCATGTACTCTACTGAGAAAGAAAAGACAATAAAGAGGTAGGGTGCAAAAAGAGCCATGGTGAGGGGAAGCACAGGAAGTGTAGGAAGCACCTAGACATGGAAAATCTAGGAATGCTTCCTGGGAACAGTGCCATCTATTCTGAGATCTGAAGGAAGTGAATAGAGCTAGCCAGGTAAAGTGGGCTAAGCAATGGGAAAAGCCATCCAGGCTGGGAAGGCAGGCATTAATCATAACAATTTGTTCTTGTGACTATTCTATTATGTAACAACTCAAACTCTACCCCAAACCATACCCCCCTGCAAACAGGTAGCCAGATGGCTTCACCTCTCCAAGCCCCAGCTTCCTCCTCTTATAACATGGTGATTGTGATACTACTTGACTCTCAGGCTTGGTGTAGGGATTACATGAGATGGTATGCGTACTGTGCCTAGCGCAGTAGCCAGTCCATAGTGGATTCTCAGGAAAGTATAGCTGTTCTGCTTTTGATAGTGGAAACTGATGCATACATGAAAGAATACTGGCTGAGTCTATTATATATAAATACATGCCCCACCACCCATGTGTTCATGTGTTCATCAGAAACACATATCATGGGCATAGCCCAAATACTCCTAAAGAGTGGGAGAAAGATCAAAGATGATGGTGGAGTTATACACAGAAGGTAGGGTTTAACGAATGAGAATGATTGCTGAATCATTACATTGATAATATTTCTTTTAGTCTCCAGTATCTCAGAGCAGCTAGAAGTCAAAACCTAAAATTGTTGAATTGTAGCCCATATCAAACTCTGAAATCTGTTCTACAACTAATTGTTGTGACATACTTTGAAATTTATTGCTTTTTTGTATATATGTTATTTTTCACAAAAAAGGAAAAAGAAGTCTCTTGAAGATAAAATATTTACTCCTTCTAGCTTCCAATGTTCTGGAGAAAGAAATCTGAGATGTTCGTGTGTTTGGTAACACATGATAAAGCCTGGGATCTGTCCTGTAACTACTTGTTGAAGAGTACTTTGAAAACTACTGCTTTTTTCTTTCTTTGCTTTGCATATATGTTATATTATAAAATTTAAAAGTAAAAAAAAAAAAAAACAAGAAGTAAAAACAAAAAAACAAACAAAACACATATGAGAATGTCCATAGCATAATAACTAAAATCTGGGAGCTAGCCTGATGCCCATCTGTAGTAGGATAGATAAACTGTGGTAGATCCACACAGTGGAATACTAAACAGCAATAACAATGAATGATCCACAACAATACAAGTGAATCTCACAAACACAGTATTAAACAAGTGAAGCCAGAGACAAAAGATGATTTACTGCATGATTCCATTACGTAGAGTGCAAAAACAGATAAATAATGCTACAAGTCAGGACAGTCAATACCTTACAAGATGGGGAGTGGCTAGCAACTAAGGGAGGAGGCATGAGAGAGGCTCCTGGGGGGCTAGTTAGGTTCCTTTTTGTAATCTGAACGTCTGTTATACGCTATGTTCATTTTGGAAAATTCACCAAGTTGTAAACTTATGGGCTGTTCATATTTTTCTGTATGTTATACTTCAATTACAAGTTTTAAAATATAGTTATTTAAGTATTTATAATCAATGAGAACTACCATTATTCTGGCATTTTCAAGATTACCTCTGGCCTCCCCTCAGATGTTAATGCTGCCTCCTAGAATTTTTAGCCATATTTTGTCCGGCCCTCTTAGGCAACCCTCAGGGAAAACTCTTTTGGCTCTGCCAATCAAAAAACAAGGCCTTTTCTAATGGTCTGTCTTTCTCTCTGGATTTTCTCTTGGCTTTGGCGTTTTTGATCAAATTTAACTGATTTTCTAGAGTCTAGTTTAGTCAGGTGACTTTAAGAAGCTCCAAGTTCTCCTATGTTTGTTGATTGAATTTCAACTTTTTCTTCTGACCCCTTGAGTGACTTACACCATGAAGTGGCTCGTTGTTCTTTCCTGAGACAAAACCATTTTGGGGAAAATTACACAAACGTGAAACTCCAACCTGCAGTTTCCTTCTAGCATCCAAATATCTCATGGGAAAAATAGAGAGACAATTGAGAGTTGATGCCATAGGCTCTTGAGCCCCTACCCAAGGTTTCTGTTTCATTTTCCTAAAGTCTGAATGTGTCTTTCATGGGCAGAGATATGCTCTTTCTAGTTTGGAAAAAGTGACCTCTGCTGTGTTTTTTGAGTTTTTGCACACATCCCAATCAAGTAGGTTGGGTGAAAATGAGAAACTTTGCAAGACTCAGAGCAGAAATAGCCACAGCCTCTATTCACTATATGCTAGGCACAAAGTGCTCTTTTTGTAAGCTCACAATAAGGATCCTAGGAAATAGAAATGATTGCTATCTATATTTAGCAGATGGCGAAATTAAAGTTTAGGCAAATTCAGTAACTTGTCCAGGATCACCTAGAAAAGAGCTGAGATGGTATTCCCATTTCATTCTACCAGATTCTAACACACTTGAGCATAGTCCTAACAAAGTTCAACCCTTTTAGGATTCACCCAACCCATAGGAACCTCATTTTCCTCATCTGGAGAATGGGGCTTGTTCTACTTTACTAGCTGCCAGAATGCAGTATGCTAGAAACAGAACAGCTTTTAAAAAGGGAAGTTTAATAAGTTGCAAGTTAACAGTTTTTAGGCCATGGAAATGTCCCAATTGAAACAAATCTACAGAAACGTCCAATCTAAGGCATCCAGGGAAGGATGCCTTGATTCAAGAAGGCCAATGAAGTTTAGGATTTCTCTCTCAAGTGGAAAAGCACATGGTGAACACAGTCAGGATTTCTCTCTTGGCTGGAAGGGCACATGGCGAACATGGCAAACATGGCATCATCTGCTAGCTTCCTGTCCTGGCTTCCTGCTTTATGAAGCTCCCTGGGAGGCATTTTCCTTCTCCATCTTCAAAGGTCACTGGCTTGTGGACTCTCTGCTTCTCGTGGCTATGTCATTCTGCTCTCTCAGAATCTCCCACTTTATCCAAAATGTTTCCTCTTTTATAGGATTCCAGTAAACTAATCAAGACCCATCCGAATGGGTGGAGGCACGTCTCCACCTAATCCAGTTTAACAACCACTCTTGATTGAGTCACATCTCCAGGGAGATGATCTAATTATAGTTTCAAACATACAGTACTGAATAGGGATTAGAAGAAATAGCTGCCTTTACAAAATGGGATTAAGATTAAAATATGGCTTTTTTAGGGTACATATATCCTTTCAAACCAGCGCAGGGATGATGAAACCCCTCCTTTTAGGGTTATACTGAGGATCAGATGATTCAAGGGTTAGTGATTCTTGTTTCTGCACAGGTTTGTTCCAGACCGATGCGTCCGTCAGTTTCTGCACTGTGTGAACCATATCCTCTCTCCTACATGGTGCCGACCTCGGACCAAATGTTTCCAGTGTGATGTGGAGGTCCCTGTGCATGGGGTAAAGGCTAGAACATTTCGGGGATCAAGGGGAATATAATCTCCAACTGTTGAACTCATCCATGAGTCAATTCCTCTGGAGTGGGATTCAGAAAGTTTCTCAGGGGAATGGTTAATATGGTTAGCTTTTTCTAAGATGTTAAGTGCACGCTGTCATTCTCTGACTTGAAAAGTTCATTAATTCACTCATTTATTCATTTATCTGAAGTGTATTGAATATCAAGATTTAATGAGATATAATAATAGCAAAATGTTGATCAGGTTCCAAGCAGTTATCTAAGTAACTTACATGTATGTACTCACTTAATTCTCCTAACAGCCATAGGAAATTTGTATTATTATAATTTGAGTATATGCTTTGCTTGCATGACTGGGCCCAGAGTCTCTTTAATCACTTCCCATTATTTAGTCTCCCATTATTTTTCTCTGACCGTTGCCTGGAATGATGGTCCCCAAATGGGAATGTATAAGCCTGGGTTGGGAATGATATGTAGAAGAATTTCAACAGCCTACCAGTCCCTGCACACATCAGACAATATTTGTGAGCAAATAAAAGAAGCTTACACATCTTGCTAAGGAATTTGGGAAGTCTCTCCAGTTTAAGGACCCCCCCCACCTCTTTGAGTGGACCGACCTTGAATCCCAGTACTGAAGGGACTTTACTTTCCTCTTTAGCCATGTAAACTGGAATTCTTTAAGGAAAGGCTAGCAGGGTATTCAGTGCTATATCTACAGACTCTGTGACTATTGAATGAATGAACGAATTGCATTATTTTTTTTCTTTCTCCTGCCCATCCCACTTGTATACTTGACATCCACCGTACTGATATGCATCTTTATACAGTTTGTATTTTTGGAGTGCTTACCAAGTGCCAGATGCTGTAATTGGTGCATTAGCCCACAGAATCTTCAACACAACCCTGGGAGGCTTGTATAGGTACTAGCTCCATTTTAGAGATAAGGTGACTGTGGAGCAGAGAAGGTCATTAATGTTCTGGGGGAGGCAAGACCAGGAGTCCCCATGGTGCTCCTGAATGTGCCATGCTATTCTGTTTGTCTCAGATTGCTCCCCTGCTTAGAACACCCTCTCCCTCTACCCACCCTGTCTGATGGGCACTTGTCTGCCCCTTTGGTTCATGTCTCACCTTTTCTTTGGAGCCTTCCAAGTTCTCTACAAGGAGAACTGGTGATCTTTACTGTCCCCAGTATCTTCACTCCACTTTCTTTTCTCCTCCTTTTCCTTTTAGCCATGTAATAATTCAAGTATATAGAAAAATATAGAGAACAAATATTACAAACACCCATAGGCATAAATTTAATGAATATTATCATGCTTTCTTATTTTCTTTAGTTGTTTCCAATAAATTGAACTTTCCATGTGCGTTTTCAAAAGAAGGAGGATTTTTCTCTTAGGCAAAGATTATTTCACAAGGGTAAAACAAAGTTGATTAAAAATACTTGGAAAGAAAAGCTGCTTTATTGCCCTGACAGTTATGCAAATGATACCATAAAACCTCACTAACTTGGAATACAACTGAGAATTTACATCCTTTACAAATTAGTGGGGAGTACTATTTGCTAAACCTTATGCAAATAAAAGCAATTATATTTCAAAAGCCTATTTCTTTGATTTAAAAATACCTCTGTTAGAAATTTTTCTCAATAAATAAATGTGGGTGGATAGGCATAATAATTTAGTCCCAAAGATGTTCATTGCAGTGTTGTTAGAACAGTTAAAAAATGCATAAGTGTAAAAAGAAGTTGCTTAATGGTTTATGCTTATAAAATTCTATGCAGCTAATAAAATGTATGCTATTGAAGAAAATTAAATGGAATGAAAAGATACGCATGACATAGTAAAATTAATGATAGAGTATGATACCAGTTTTATGAAAAATATCCTAAAATATTTATTTTTATCTATTTTGTGTATGTATGTATAAATATATGCATGTGTTTAATTTCTATACAAATATACTAATATCTAGGTGACAGGATAGTGTTATTTTTTCTCCCCTTTGTTTCTGTATTTATAACAACAAACAATTATCTTTGTAATTTTAAAATAATGTTATTGGAAATGGAAATATTAATAGCAGAAAAAAGCAGAGTATTATTTGTATGCATTGCACATCTTACATGCTCAATGATAGACAGATCTTAGTGAGTAAAAGAAAGTATTTTAGTCAAAAATTATTTTCCACATTGGCTTTTGGTAAAAATGTGTGAAGCTAGAAAATCCTGGGTGTAATCTTATTTTCAAAAGCCTCATCCTAACCAGACACATATGCCATTCAATTCTATGAAGTTCATCCGATAGATGTACTTTAACTGTGACTTTACAATCCCTGTCCATTGTGTAGACCTGGAATCTGAATGCTCTGTGCAGAGGGTGGAGGCTTTGTTATCAGTTTTGCACATTTCCAAGACACTGACAGGGCCTGTGTGTGTGTAGGACCTGGCACAGGAGGGTATTGATGCTTAGTTGTAGAGTAAAATTCTGGAGCAATTGGAAATAGCAAATGGTTGCGATACAAAAAAGGGAAAATGTAGGAGATGTCAGAGCAACATCAGATGTGTTTCCCACAGTGGCTTCATCAGGATAGGAAGAGAGTCAGGGATACTGGAGCAAAGACAGTATCTGGGGTGTGTTCAAGGCATATGGCCTGAGATCATCAGGAGTGAATCTCAGCCTGTGTTAGAAACAGTAATAGCATTAGAGGGCCACAAACACTGGGAACACCAAGAGGGTTCTAGTGGAGACCTAAGGTAGGCCCATCTTTCTGCCTCCAGGGTTCAAGGCCCTCTCAGGAGGGTCCATGATGCCTCCCAAGGTTCTTTCCTTTTCCTTGATGGCCTAAACACTCAGCTTAGGGCATAATTGTTCCTTGCAATTATAATATGACAATCACGACCTGTTATGTTTTGCAAAGAAAATTACCTTCAAATATAAGGATACACCTGGATTTGTTATAGCTATCCTCTATACCTCTGTTTTTTGAGTTGTGTGAATTGCCTGAAAATTGTGCTACCTGTGAAAGATTGTTGAAATGTTGTTGATACACGAATCTGAGGGTTGGAGGAAATCATTCCAGATTCATGTGGCCAGTTGTTCTAATGCAATACAATAATATATTCCAACCCATTTGTGGGGAAGTGGAGGGAAAAAAACACCACCAACAAAATGCTGCTACCATCAGCACCACCAAAATCACCACCATCATCACCACCACCAATAAAACCATCAATACTATCAGCAACAACACCAGCAGCCCATCAATACCAGCAATATCAATACCACCACCCACACTACCATTATCACCACTACCATCAACGTATCACCATTACCACCAGTGCCACCATCAGTACCATCGCCACCAGCAGCAGCAACGTCAACCCATCAACACAACTGCCATCACCATCATCACCACCAACAATGGCATCAACACCATTGCCAGTACCAATACTATTACAGTCACCACCGCTTTCATCCCCGTTACCATTGCCACCTCCAATAATACCAAAATTGTGACAGATAGAAAGAAAACCAGAAAACTTCACTTTCCTGTTTCTGAAGATAATTTTTAGCCATGGCCTAGGTGTACTGTGCTAGATGTTAGGGAATCAAGGATGAGCTACCCTCAAGGATCTGACTATCAAGCGCTTAAAGCTAGCATAAGTCCTCTGGAGAGGGGCAAAGTACTGGTAATGTTCAAATAGGAAGAGAATGCACATCTAGTTGGCAGTGGGGAGAGATGAATGAGGTCCTTTTTTGACTGTGAAGGTAGAATTTGAGAAGGGCCCAAAAAAGTGGATCAAATATCATCCTGATGGAAAACAGTGAATGGGATGTGCCTACTCTGTGAGAGAAACCTGTAATCCACCACAGCAGACTTAATGCTGAACCTTAAGGTACCCCCAGAATCCGCCTCAATATGGGGGCTCCTAGAAGCCCACCAGCTACAATTAATGGAGTTGATTCTCAAGATGAACCCTCTTTGGCTCAGAGATGGTTTTGAGTATCATTGGATGGGTGGGTGGGTGGATGGATGGATGGATGGATGGATGGATGGATGGATGGATGGATGGAGAAGAGAGTCTTTATATGGAAAGAATGGCATGGACATCTCCTGGAAGCAGGAAATTCTAGTGCATGTCTGGGGAGCGACATATAAGGCTGTGAAAAAGATTGAAGAGGGGGAGGAGTTACTATTTTAGAGGCCCTTGAATACAACCACTGAAAGTTTTTGAGCGGGGAAAGAGCTGTTCAGATAACCTGGAGAGAGGGAACATCACAGTCCAATTTCCAGGTAGTAAAAGTAGTCTAGAGATGATAATAATAACTAAGTCTTTTGATGCATTACTATGTGCAGTGCAGACTTTTTTCTTTTTAAATCCTCACAGCACTCCTTTGGGTTAGGTGCCATTATTATCTCCATTTTACAGATAAGGAAACTGAAGCATGGAAAAGAGTGACACCCAGAATCACACATATAGTAACTGGTAATAGAACTCTGAATGGGTTAAATCCACTTCTGGATGAAATTGTGAAACTATTCCTCACTTCTCCCACAATATTTTAGCTAAATTTTATTTATTTCCGGTTAGAACCAAAGGATTCGTTCCTTTCTTTCCAAAGCAGTAGGGGGTAAAAAATTCATCTTTTATGAGGCTGATGGCAGCTGTTCTTCCCCCCACCCAGCTGTCTTCTCCTGAAATAGGATAGGGCAAGAGTTTAAATTTTCACAGATATCAGGGAAATAGCCCTGGAGGTGTGATTTGAATTTGAATCCCAGCCCATCCATCACTCTCTGTCAGGGCAACCTTAGCAACCAACTTCCCCACTCAGCCTCAGTTTTTCTCGTCTATAAATGAAAACATACCCATCTTCATACTTGGTTCCTATGGTCATCACAAGGATTGGTGGGTCAATCTATTTACATGAACATACTCTGATACACCCTTCCAATCCCCTTGCCTCACCTGTCTTTGACAGCAGCTACCACCAGGTGATCCATTCTATGCAGGGTTGGAAAAGTTTTCATTTATGGCCATTAGATAGGGCCTCACCTCAGGCTCACTCTGTGTACTTGTTCCTTCCAACCCCAGTTCTTGTTTGTTGATGTCACAGAATGGATTGCAGCGGGAGGTCCCCACTCATCACCCACACATGTGCAGCCTGGCAGTGTGGGCATTTAACACCTGTTTGGGCAATCCTTTGATCAGTGAGGGATGAAAGCATGAGAGGGGTGTTTCTTTTTCCTCTTCCTGGAGAGATGGAACCAAGTCGTGTTCCATGTGACTTCTCAGACAGTACCGCACCCTAATGGTGGCCCACTCAATGGTGACCCATCCTTGTATTGACTCTTTCCTGTCCTACTCCACTCTCCCATCACTCACTCGCTGCCTGGGATCACATTCCCCATTAAAGCACTAACATAAAAATCTTTGTCTCAGCCTCTGTTTTATGGGGAACCCAGGCTTAAATACCATTGAAGCTTGAATCTGAACTGCTGATTATTCCCCCTAGCACTCCTTGTGTTTTCTTACTAAAGGGCCTAGTGCACTGTCTGGCACTTAATAGGTGCTCAATAAATCCTACATGACTCAAGGAATGAAATGTCTCTGCTTATATCTTGAGAAAAATAGTATTCAACAAATTGGATTTATGCATCTAGGTAGCAAGGTATGGTGATTACAGGGCAAGACTTTGAAATCAAGTGGCTTGGTTTAGATCCCTACTCTGCCACAAACTAGTACACGGCTATTCTCACAGGCCTGGGGCAAGTTACTTGGCATCTCTGCATCTCAGTTTTTTAGTTTGTAAAATGGAGAAAATAGTATTTGACTCATAGATAGACTCAATAGCATCCATCAGGTAAAGTACCTGGGAGATAATAAAGGAATCAATAAAATGCTTCATAGCAGTAATAGTAGTAGGAGTACTGATATTACCCAAAAAGGAATATATTAGAAAGATCTAAGATAGGATTTGAAAGATTCATGTATGGCTTGGAGCCCATCATTGTATTTTTCTCCTTTCTACTTTCTTTTTATAATGATAGAAATTCCTAATCCATTCCTATTTTACGTGATAAGTGGGAGAACACTTTATAAAGTATAAAGATTTCATGAAATGGAAGGGAACTTTTTCCTCCGTGATATTGGTGGTGGGTGGTGCCATCCAGAAAGCTTGGCTCCAGTAAGACCTCTCCTTTGAGAAGATGGGAATTCATTTGTCATTTCCTAAAGGTGACCTCCTCAGCGGACCCCAGTGTGATCACCAGCTGAGAGGTAAACCCCCAAGACATTCAAAGAGAAACTTAGGTTCCTGTAGTCCTGAAAGGTGAAACCGGTGCCATATTTCACATCTGGCTTAAGCCCATTATCGCTGTTGAAAACAGGATTTTTAAAGGACATGCTTCTTTCACCCTTCAGCTTCACTCAACAGACCTATGGCCAAAAGCTGGAGTGTTGTGTGCAGCTAAAGAATTCCTGGTATTTCCCACGATGTCATTGGACTAAAAGTGGATAGATTTCTTTTTATCTCAAGTAGAGTGAATCATACTCCTCATTTGATAATTTATTGTCACTATAGGCTAGGTACCTTTTATACCTCTTTTCACTATATTGTATTATATTGTGTTTAATTTCTTCCTTTATCTCAATTGCCACTCTCACCCCCCCCATAAAGGCATTCACTTTCATATGTCTGAAATATGCCCTTATTTTCCTTTTAAAACATCGTTTTGTGCATGTGCTCAATTTACGTAAGTTATTGGGCTATAAATCTAATTTTGCTAGTCTTTTTTACTCAATACCATGTTTTGAAGATCTCTCCTTGTTGCTATTTGCATATATGAAGATAAATATGTATTTATTATATATTTATATTTATATATGTGTGTATCTTTTTGTTTGTTTTCAACAAATGCATAGTACGCATTCACCACATTTTCTTTATCATTCCCCTAGAGATGGACAACGAGGTTGCCTCTAACTCCCCTCCATTACAACTAGCACTATACAAATCTCTGCAAGATTTTTCCTGGAGGTGGGATTGATGGATCCTAGGATATACACCTACTTTAAATCAGGGCAGAGTCTGTTCAAGTCATGTAAAACTAAAGATGTCAAAGCCATTCGGTGGGTAGCTCTGCCCAAGCCCCCTCCTCCCTGTGGGTCTACATTTTCCCATTTGTATAAAGAGTGGTTTGGATGAGAAAATCTCTTAGGGCTCTCCCTGCATTAAGATTCCACCTCTCATTTTGAAACCAGCTGTGTTTATCAAACAAATGGAGGAAAAGTTGGACAAAATATGCTAGTCCATCATCCAAATATTTGGAAGTAGCCAGATGTTCAGCATCTTGTAGACACCACATAGGAGGCCTTTGTCAGCGTTCCTTAGGTGGCTTTCTCTGGGATAATTTTTTTTTTCTAATACTTCTTATCCTCCTTTTCTCAGAGAGCTAATGTAGATTCAGGTTTGCAGGGTCTATAGGAATTTGAGCTTCAATTTCCTTCAACTTCAGATTGACACTTCTATCTATCTATCTATCTATCTATCTATCTATCTATCTATCTATCTATCTATCTATCATCTATCTATCTACATTTGTGATGGTTAAATTTATGTATCAACTTGGCTAGGTTTGGTATACAATTGTTTGGTCAAGCAAGCACTGGTCTGGTTGTTACCGTGAGGCTATTTCGTAGATTTAAATTATTAGCCAATTGATTGCATTTATGACTGATCACATCTACAATCAACAAAGTAGATTGTATTTAGCAATGAGAGAAGTCTTATCCAGTCAATTGAAGGCCTTAAAAAGAGAATTGGTGATTTCATCTGTCAGAAAGAACAATTGCTTTCTCTACTTCAGCCGGCCAGCTTCTCCTGGGGAATTCATGGAAACCACCATCAGAGTTCCCGACTTGAAGCCTGCCCTATGCAATTTGAATCTGCCAATCCTCATGGTTGCGTGAGCCTATTCCTATAATAAATCTCATATATGTGACATATACTGCTGGTTCTGTTTCTCTGAAGAACCCTGACTATAATACAGTCTCTCTCATCTTTCTCTCTAGCACCCTTTCTCTTTCTCTCTATTATCTATCACCTATTTTTATATTTATGGTGGGATTCAGTATTTATGGGGGTAATGAGAGCATTGGGGTTAATGGAATCAGTTCACATGGGTCAGAAGGATGTGGGTCCAAATGACTTAACCATGTGCTTTGGGCCAGAAAGGACTTCTTGGTCGCTCTGTTTCCTCATCCATGTATTACGAGTTGAAGGTGAAATAATTTGGCTTATTATAGATTATTGCTTCATTGGTTTATTTTGAAAATCAAATGAAATCATGTGTAGTAAGAATTTAGCATAGGACCTGGCACAGAGTATGCCCTTTGTGGTGGTTTCCAAAAAATTGACCAAAATCCTTTGACACTCTTCCCATTGAGTGACTGAGGATGAGTTATAGACTACTTTGACCAATGGAGTCTCATGAGTGACATTATGTGACCTCCAAGGCTAGGTCATTAAAAGCAGCGTAGCTTCCTCCTTATTTGTTGTAACACTGAAGCACCAGATAAGAAGTCCCCCTGCCCTAAAGAGGCATTCTGCAGAGGCTCTCGGTAAGTGCTCCCACTCCACTGGAACTCAGCCTTCCAGCCATACCTGCCAAGGTACCAGATATGTGAGTGAAGAAACCACTTGGAAGTGGATTGCTTAACTCCAGTGGTTTGTCTTCCCAACTGATAACCTAGATATAGTGGAGCAGAAACCAGCCTTTTCCTGTTTGCCCTGTCCAAATAATAGATTAGTATCAGTAATAATAACTAGAAAGCCCTGAGCTATTAGGGTTATTATTATTTTTAAAATTTTTATTAGTAAAACCAATCAACATACAATATGAACATTTTTTATCACATAGTTGTATATTCATCATCATGATCATTTCTTAGAACATTTGCATCAATTGTTTCTGTTTCTGAAAAAAATTCAGAAAGAGAAATAAAAAGAAAGAAAAAAAATTCATACATACCATACCCCTTACCCCTCTCTTTCATTGATCACTAGCATTTCAATCTACTAAATTTATTTTAACATTTGTTTCCCCATTATTTATTTATTTTAATCTATATGTTTTACTCATCTGTCCATTAGGTAAATAAAAGAAGCATCAGACACAAGGTTTTCACAATCACACAGCCACATTGCGAAAGCTGTGTCATTATACAGTCATCATCAAGAAACATGGCTACTGGAACACAGCTCCACATTTTCAGGCAGTTCCCTCCAGCCTCTCTGTTACGCCTTAACTAAAAAGGTAGTATCTATTTAATGTGTAAGAATAACCTCCAGGATAACCTCTTGACTCTGTTTGGAATCTCTCAGCCATTGACGCTTTATTTTGTCTCATTTCTCTCTTCCCCCTTTTGGTCGAGAAGGTTTTCTCAATCTCTTGATGCTGGGTCTCAGCTCATTCTAAGATTTCTGTCCCACGTTGCCAGGAAGGCCCAGAACCCTGGGAGTCATGTCCCACATAGACAGGGGGAGGGCAGTGAGTTTGCTTGTTGTGTTGGCTGAGAGAGAGGCCACATCTGAACAACAAAAGAGGTTCTCTTGGGGGTAACTCTTAGGCCTAATTTTGAGTAGGCTTGGCTTATCCTTTGCGGGGTTAAGTCTCATATGAACAAACTCCAAGATTGGGGGCTCGGCCTATTGCTTTGGTTGTCCCCACTGCTTGTGAGAATATCAAGAATTTTCCACTTGGGGAAGTTGAATTTTCCCCCTTTCTTACCATTCCCCCAAGGAGACTTTGCAAATACTTTTTTATTCACTGTTCAAATCCTGGGATTTATCAAGGCATCACTCTGGACAAACCTACAAAATCTCATGCCCTACTCAAGGTTCCCTGTTCTTATGGTGTTCAATTAAGCTGTCCACGTAAGTTATACTAGGAAATGCACTAGTCAAAATATAAATTTTGTACCAAATAAATATTTTTTGCTTTAGTCTCACACAGGAAATGCACTAGTCAAAATATAAATTTTGTACCAAATAAATATTTTTTGCTTTAGTCTCACACATAAGTTAAAGTTTTAAAATATTAATTACCATCTATTTTGAACACCCTGAGGTATTGATATTCCTTTGTTCTTCCTCATGCAAAACATTTTTAAATTTATGCATTTGGTCACTATTATTATACATTCTAGGCATTCCTAGATGATACCATCTTAGTCTTTATTGTATGTTTTTCCTTCTGATTTCAGTTTTGCCCCCAGGCCTCCTCCCTCTGTCATTCTCACATTCAGTTTCATTCAGTGTTCTAACATTATTGTGCTACAATCAGGTAGTGTTGTACTATCCGTTTCTGAATTTTTACAATCTGTCTCATTGCACAATCCGTATCTCTTCAGTTCCAATTACCCAATATCTACCCTGTTTCTATCTCCTAATGACCTCTATTCTTAACTGAAATTATCCAAGTTCATTCACTGATGTTAGTTCATATCAGTGAGACCATACAATATTTGTCCTTTTGTTTCTGGCTAATCTCACTCAGCATAATGTCCTTAAGGTTCATCCATGTTGTTATATACTTCATAACTTTATTCTGTCTTACGGCTGCATAATATTCCATCGTATGTATATACCACAGCTTGTTTAGCCACTCGTCTATTGATGGACATTTGGGCTGTTTCCATCTCTTGGCAACTGTAAATAATGCTGCTGTAAACACTGGTGTGCAAATGTCCATTTGTGCCTTTGCCCTCATGTCCTCTGAGTAGATACCTAGCAATGGTATTGCCAGGTCATATGGCAATTCTATACTTAGCTTCCTGAGGAACCGCCAAACTCCCTTCCACAGCGGTTATGCCATTATACATTCCCAACAACAGTGGATAAGTGTGCCTCTTTCTCCACATCCTCTCTAGCACTTGTCATTTTCTGTTTTATTGATAATGGCCATTCTGGTGGATGTGAGATGATATCTTATTGTGGTTTTGATTTGTATTTCCCTAGTAGCCAGGGAAGTTGAGCATCTTTTCATGTGCCTTATTAGGATTATTTTTATCCTTCGTGAAAATGCTCAAATATCACACCTTCTAATGTTGATAATAGCTAACGTTTATTAAGGGTTTACTGTGTGCTTGCTACTGTGCTAAGTGCTTTATGGATATATATTCTTTTAATGCTCACAGCAACACTTGAGGTAGATAATATTATTATGTAGATTTTAGAGATGAAGAAACAGAGGCATAAATAATTTTCCCAAGATCATGTCATGTTGCCAAAATGTTGTTAAACTGGAATCTGAGCTCTGGTCTGTCTGATCTACATAATGGGTGTTTATGAAGTGATAATTGTGGACATTACATTTATAAAGACAGCATGTTTTTGTTGTTGCTTATGAGTAGCTGACTGTGACACATGATCAGAGAGGTTGCCGTCCTCTGGACCTCATGAGTTTCACCCCCATTTCCAGTCCCCATTTGAAAACTAGCTAAGCTTTGCCAGACAATCTGAAATCCATTCTTTCTAAAGCTGAAGGTTGGACAGCGAAGCTTCCTATAGAAGTACAAGAAAAAGGGTGCTTTAAACTCTTATCACCAAGAAAGAAACTTCTCTAGATAATGCAGTTGTCTACAATTTCCTGAAATGGGGAGCTTCGCCTAAATATGAGGGCGCTCCCAAATATGAGGGAACCAGATGCTCTGGCCTGAGTAGGTCTGGAAGTGGATGGAAGTACCCTAGGCCTCTTCCCCTGCCCCACCCCCCCCTTAAATCCATAACTTAAAGTGAACATAACCATAAAGCCACTAATAAAAACATCTCCATCGGCTCTATTTACCCAGCTGCGTATCTCAGGATCTGCCTCTGACATTTTTAATGCTCCCTCATATCTCTGACTTCCACAGGATTCATTTGAAGCAGCCCACAGGGAAAGGTGATGCTGAAGAAACAAAACCCAGGCCCCCCGGGCCTCCCCACTGAGGGGTTTGGAGCATGCTGGGAAAACATTTCCACCTGAGGAACACAAAAGACCCCAGGAGTAGAGGGAGCTGGCCTGAGGCCAACCGGAGGTATCAGAGTGGCGGGCCCCCAAGAGGGAGGTGTGATGATGGAGCCCATATCCTCCCAATCCCAAGGCAAACAGCACTCTGGGCTCCCGCTGCAGGGAGGGCTTTGCCTGTAGAAGTCAGGGGCCCCAGCCGCGATGGGGGCCTTCCTGTTTTTGTTTTGTTTTTTTTTTTTAAACCTTTTTGATGAATGATAGGGTCCTACAGAAGAAGCACAAAACCTAAATGAACAGCTCAACACACATTCATTGCAAGGTGACCACCCATTCAGACATCACCCAGGTCAAGAGATAGAACCTGGCCAGCCTGCGAAAGTTCTTCCTTATGTCTCCACTCAGTCATGCTATTCTCCTTCCCCCAAAGTAACCCCTAGCTTGGCTTTTTTTTTTTTTATTGTATAATACAACATATAGACAAAGCAAAGAAAAAAAAAAGTAGTCATTTTCAAAGCACTCTTCAACAGGTAGTTACAGGACAGATCCCAGAGTTTGTCGTGGGCCACCACACCATCCTCTCTGATTTCTCCTTCTACCTGCTCCAGAACATTGAAGACTCGAAGGAATAAATTTTTTTTTTTACCATCACAATCGGTGTTTTTTTTTCTTTTTTGTGAAAAATGACATACATACAAAAAAGCAATAAATTTCAAAGCATATTGCAACAATTGGTTGTAGAACAGATTTCAGAGTTTGGTGTGGGCTTACAATTCCACAATTTTAGAGAAGCTGTAGACTGAAAGAACGATCAGTATAATGCCTCAGCAATCATACTCGTTTGTTCAAACCTACCTTCCCTATGTAACTCCACCATCACCTTTGATCTTTCTCCCACCCACTCTTCAGGGTCTTTGGGCTTTGCCCATTCTAACTTTGTCATGTTGGAAGGGGCTTCAATAGTATGGGGTAGGGAGATGGAACTAGCTGATGTTCTGCAGAGGCTGGACCCTCTAGGTTTAAGGACCAGGGACCCATCTGGAGGTTGTGGATTTCTGGAAAACCCGTAACTTGATTTTTAACACCAAAGATCAGTTTTGGCTTTTTCTGCTCTTTATCTGGATTCTTTTGTTACTGACTCCTTTTACCCAACCCTGTATTTGTGACCCCTTGTCTGTTGTGGGTGAAGCTGTTGTTTATTTTTATGGAGTATTATTTCATTGTATGAATACGTCATGATTTATTGATTTACTCTTATTGTTGATGGGCATTTGGGTTGTTTCCAGATTGGGGTTAGTATGAATAACTCATCATAAACATCCTTCTCTCTATGTCTTTGCACACCTATTTCTGTGGATATATACCTGGCAGGGGGATGCTGGTTAAAAAAATGAAAATATAATAAATATCATATTCAGCTATAATAATTAATGTCAAACTGATTTCCACCCTTTTTCTTTTTTAAACCAAATTGTGTTCTCACCAGTAACATATGAGAATTCCAGTTGCTCCACATCCTTGCCCATAGGCAGAATTGTCTGTCTTTTTACTTTATAACTATTCCATTAAGTGTGTGGTCAAAGTGGTTTTAACTAGAATTTCTCTGATTGCTATGAGGCTGAACACCTTTTCGTATGTTTGTTGGCCATTTGGAGATCTTTTATGAAATACCTGTCCAAATCTCCTGGCTGGCTTTCCAGTGGGATATCCCTTTTTCTTACTGACTTGTCGAGTTATTTATATGTTCTGAAAATAAGGCTTTAGTCAATCATAATGGTTGCAAATATGTTCTCCCATTCTTTGATTTGACTTTTCACACATGATAATGTCTCTTTATGGACAGAAGTTCTTACTTTTAATGTTGTCCTTTGTGCCAGTTTTATCAGAGGGAGGGTATGCATGGGTCTTGTATAAGAATTTCGGTTTCAAAAGAGAAATCTTCTTCATGCCACACCACTACCATCCACCAAAATATTAGGAAGTATTGTTGAAAGATAATTCCAGAGAGAAATTTACTAGGCAATACCTATCTCTGCTTCATTGCCTCCTCTGACGTTATATTGAGTGATTTGGTTTCTACACTGGGTAGAAAGTTCCCTAAGGGCATTGGTATAGTGTTGGCATGAGGTTGTTTGTTGATGAATAAACATTGAGAACTGGGGACGTCTCTGTATTCACAGTATCTATCAAGGGTCTGGCATAGTCCAGATGCTCAGTCAGTATGGGGGGAATGCATGATTATGTGGTGACAGACTAGAATGGATAGTAGGAGATCATCAAGGCAATGCCCCTGCCTTCCAGCTAAATCATATTGTCCCAAAGCAACTTATTTAAATCAACCCCACCCATCCCATCTGCTTATCAGAGCATTTGAAGGATCCACTACACATGGCATCCATGCAGAGCTTGCTGTAAGGAAATTCTCCATTGGCTTTGACCTTAATGGATCTAGCTGCCATTTAAATCCATTTCCTTTTCTTGCTGCTTCTGCTTCACCATCCTCCTTGATTTATTTTTGAAGGTAATAGCAACCTATATTTACTGAGTAGTTACTATGTACCAGGCTTTCTTCTAAGTGCTTTATTTATTCTCACAAGAAGACTAAAGAGTATCATTCCTATATTACAGAAGAGGAAACAGAGGCACAGCCACGTAGGTTAATATTTTAAATAACTTGCTCCAAGTAACATAGCTGGAACAGAATTCACATCTGGGCAATCAAACTTCAGAGCCTCAACCGTTAACCCTGATACTATAAAGAGCCCACATTAACATTCTAGAAACTCAGCATGTAATTTTAGAGTACTTTTGAAATCTTGGGAAGAGTCAGTGGTGAGGGGCTCACCTTTGCAGAATTTCAGAAAGCAGAGGGATCAGCATGCATGTCTGGGCCAACAGTATCAAACTTGTCTGAGCCCCCATCAAAGTTGGAAGTATCTCCTGAACTTACAAATAAGAAATTCTGCTAGATGATGTTTACCTGTGACTTTAGAAACTGACTTGAAAAACACCCTGGCTGGATCCCAGGGATGACCTTGCCCTCTAACCCTCTCTGGCCCATAATGTAGGACATTCAAAGCAATCAGGCAGTAAATCAGCTACCTTGGTAGGGTCCAGGGCCTGATATGAGAAAAGGGGATTCCTATTTAAAAGGAAACAACAGACAGGAAGCAATGACTTTTTTGGCTGTCATGGTCCATCTAGTCCATATCATTATTCAGTGTATATTTATTGTCTGCTACATGCCCAGCATTTTGTAAGGCACTAGGGATGTAGTCATCATGGAGTTTACATTCTAGTTGGGGAAGCAGATGATCACCAGATGAGCAATCAAATACATACATAATTCTATTACCATAAGTACTACGATGGAAAGGTATAAAATGTCACAACTGAATAAACAGTGATGTCCGGTTTACTGAGGGAGTCTGGAGAGGTGCTTCTGATGAATAACTGAGTGAGAATTCACCAAGAGAAGAGAAGG